>CM074281.1:29423674-29636174 GCA_037194245.1 Opsariichthys bidens | reverse complement strand
ATGGGTCATTGACGAAAAAGGTTTTTAAAAGTGTAAAAAAAACATAATGGAGAAATAATTAATTTTGAAGTTTAACGATGAGACTGTGTTTTTTATAATCAATTAAAACACACTTTTTGCATCACGACCATGTGATCTTTTGCAGGTGTCTGAATTATGTCACATGATATTGACAACATGACTTACTCCGGATGACATCAATGAAATTCTTTTTCTGGACATTCTTTCTCATAATTTCAATACCATTTTGCACTATGTTGAAATATAATGTTATAAAATCATGCCAGAATAAAATGAAATCTTTTGCATTAAATAAAAGAGATCTATTTGTACTACCTTACATACTTTGGATGTCATGTCTTTATTTTTGTTTTTTATTTTATTAAGGCCTTTGGACAAAAACTGACCTGGTCATTGGCCTATATATATATATATATATATATATATATATATATATATATATATATATATATATATATATATATATGTCAATATTTAATAAGTGCGCTTTAATGTGATTTTAAAAGTTTTACTTTATAGAACATTTTGAAATCATTTTTTAAAATAATCATTTGTTAAGCTTTAAAGAAGTACACTTATTGGGACTTTATTATGACTGTACAACTTGATAATAATTTTAACTATAGTGTGTTTTTCAATATTACATTTAAAGTTAATACAAAATTATTTCATCATTACAAATTCCAAGTTCCTGATATATACAGTAGATATATATATATATATCTTATATTATGATATATGATATGTGATTATATGATATGTGATATGTGATTGATATATATATAAAGGCAAAGGCAATAGAAATAATTATGAAATTACATGTAGGCATAAGTCATACTTCAATGAGTTGGTTTGGGGGTTGGGGCTCTGGAGTTCAGCTCGGATTTAATACATTTTAATAAGTGTAGTTCGCACTTGGTCAGACTCAGAGTTCAGCTGGCAGTGGAAGTATGGCAAGCCGTTTTGACTTTTATTCATTTTCAGGATATGAACTTGTGATATCAACAATTACATTTCCAGTAGTAACAACGTTAATTCTTGATATCAACAGCTGAATTGCTACTAGTAAAAACATTCATTTCTGATGTCATGAATGTGAATTCCTGATATCAATATAATTTCTGATACCTAAAACAGCTTTCTTACTAGTAACAACCACAATCATGAAATGAATATTTTTACTAGTAGCAATTCAATTGTTGATATCAAGAATAGACATTTGCACTAGTAACAATGTAACTGTTGATATCAGAAATTGGCATTTTTACTAGTAAGAATTGTATTCCTGATATATGAAACTGGAATTTCAACTAGTAAGAAATTGATTCTTGATATCAAAAATTATAGTTTATACTAGAGGAAATTGAATTGTTGGTCATTGTTACTAGTGGAAATCTAATTCCTGATATCAAGAATTATCATTTTAACTAGTGAAAATGTAATTGTTGACATCACAAGTTCATATCCTGAAAATGAATAAAAGTTAAAACGGCTTGCCATAGTGGAAGACAACACTTGGCGTGAGCGTGAGCTTTTCCTGCTTCCAGTGTTTTCAAGGAAGACAAAATCGTGACTGGAGTGCAGTGACCACAATTACAGAAACTGAAACAGAACGTATTGGACCAGTGTGCTCGTTTAGTGTTGTGGGAGAGTTTATCACAAGCCCCTCCGTATTTTTAGGTAATTTATCACACGGTCTCACGCATGAGGAAGATCTTACCACTCGATCCAGTGAGGCCTGCGCTCGGAGGTTTTCCCTGGCGTGATCCACATCAGCTGAAAGTGTATATACTGGATCTAAAAACAACACAACCACTTTTCAGCTTTTTATGACAAACGGCACAGCACTCTCTAATAACAGCCATATTATATTCTAATATTGCAAAAGTCATAATTTGCAACTGTGGAGTATTCACACATAACTCACCGTACAAATAATCATACGTCCTCTGTTGTCTGAAGCCCCTTCTGCCCTCATTTTTCTTCTGAAATGTGCGAGTGACAGAGACGCTCATGTCTGCTTGTAACGTGTTTTATTTGGCAAGAGATTAGGGTAATGGTCACCATGGAGATCGTAAACACCACGTCACTGCCGCTATAACACCGCTAGGGGGCAGTCAACACAAACCCACACGATATAATAAGTCAATATGTTGCTTTTTCCTGTCTGATGAATGATGAACTCCAATGTTGACATGAACTATTGGAGGCCAACTGTACTATCATGCACTTGCAGAGATGCTGGAAGATGAATTGAATATCCCACTTTGTTTTGAGAATGTTATTCGCTGCCTTTTGAGTCTCCTGATTTAAACATTTTACAGCATGTTAAACTATAAACTATCAAAATTTTCTGTGTTCCATTTTCATAATATATACAATGGTTGGACAATGAAACAGAAACACTGGCCAATATAGTGTTGGAGGTTTCACTCCTATAAATGCACAGCCTGGCCCTTACAAAAAAGAACTGCAGTATATTGAAGTAGAACTGCGGTAAAACTGCAGTACCAAGTAGTTTAACTGCAGTTTAATTCAAATTTGCAGTATAATGAAGTACAGTCACAGTACAACTGCAGTAAAACTGTAGTATAAGTACAGCTGCAGTAAAATGAAGTACAACTGAAAGTTGCATGAAGTATAAAAACAGTATAACTGCAGTTGTATTGCAGTTTTATTTTACTAGTACTTTAGATGTATTGCAGTAGTTGTACTCCAGTAAAACTACAGACATTTTAGGTTACACTGCAATACTGCAGTTTTTTCGTGTCCAAAAAACTGCATTTTTCTCTATGTAACAAAAACTGTAGTATTACTTCTAAAAAACTGCAGTAATCTTTTGTAAGGGGGAGGCCAAACTTCACTGATTTCACATTTCATCAGTAAGATCAGGGTGAAGGTTGAATTAGCAGAGCAACAGCACAGCTGTACATGACATATATCAATCCACACAACATAATGGAAGACATATCACAGTTCAAAAGAGGACAAAATGTTGGTGCGTGTCTCGCTGGCTCATCTGTGAGCAGGACAGCAAGTCTTTGTGGTGTATTGAGAGCCATGGTAAGTCCAGGTTAATGTCGGCACGTAGGATGAACCACATTCAACTCTGTCGGCGCAAGAGGAAGCTGTCTGAAAGGGATGTCCAGGTACATAAAACCACAGCTGGCCAACTCACTGCAGAATTAAATGTGTACCTTGACTCTCCTGTTTCCACCAAAATGGTTGTGTTGCTATACCCAAACCTTTGGTCACTCGTGCCAATGCCAAAAGTTTCATTGGAGCCAACAGTGTAAATCTGTGGACAACGTGAAACATGTGCTCTCATGAGTCCACCTTCACTTTCTTACGTTGTGGGGGAAGCACCAAAGAGACTTAACACCCGGACTGCCCAGAATGAAGCGTGGGGGTGGATCAGTGATGGTGTGAGCTGCAGAGGTCTCATGGCTTTCCGTACTGTGCTTGATATTTCACCTAATAGTTGTACTCTGTACACAATGTACTTTTAAGGTGGTGCGTCAGAATCATAATGCACCAATATACACGGCAAGACTTGCGACAAAATGGTTTGATGAACATATTTGCATTGTTTTGCATCCAAGTTTCTTAGTGTCAACAACAGTGGATAACACAGACACTTGCCAGTTTTTATTTTTATTGATTTCTTGAAATGTTCCAGTCATCCATAGGCCTAGATTTGATTAAAATGTATATCTTGTAGTTTAATGTTGTGTAATATTTCTGTAGTGTGGCAGTACTGTAGATCAAGATCATTTAATTAGATCATTAACCCTAAGTTAGAATAAGAAAACTGGACACTTGATGTTACAAGCACTGTCAGAAAGGGCAGGAATTGTACTTTTAGAAGTATTGCAGCACCTGCAAAGATACACCAGCTGTACGCTTGGGTATATGCTAATATTTGTATTTTTCTACCCATACTCATGGTGTATAATCACAAACAAAACCTTTTCTGTTAATCTGGTAGGCCTAACCATCCTGCATTTAAATAACTATAAAATGAAAAGAGAGTTTAGAATGTTATTTTGTGATGAAACTACTTATTGTTCTGTTACTGACCAGAGTGATGAACCATACAGATTGGACGTCATAAGAGGGGTGATACGTCAGTCTAAAAAACAGAGCTTGCAATGCCTGTTGCTGGTCAACAGGGGTTACCAGAAACACATTGAAACCATATTTTGCAAATTCAACTCAAACGTCTCTTGATTTTACTTGTGTAGCCAATAAATAGCTTGTGTCTCATTTAGTTAGTATAGTAAAGTCTTGGCATTTTTCAAGTTTTGGTTGTTAGCTGTAAGTTCATGGCTATAAGACTCTGGGCTAGTTGTAACATCAATGAAGCATATTCCCACAATAAGTACATTTTTACTTGTTTTTAAAAGGTTTATTTTTATTTTTTTCAGGGATGTCCCAACTCGGTCCTGGACGGCCATTGTCCTGCAGAGTTTTGCACCAACTTGCCACCTGACTGGAAGTTTCTAGTATGCCTATTAGACCTCGATTAGCTGCTTCAGGTGTGTTTAATCGGGGTTGTTTCTGAACTCTGCAGGATGGTGACCCTCCAGGAGCAGGATTGGACACCCCTGTCCCAAGTCTTGGAAGAAAAATACAAATTGAGCGATGTAAAATGAGCATTTGCTCATTTTATTCATTTTGTTACACATGCACAAACACCAACTATGTTAAAAATTCTATGTTGAATAAAATAGCTTTCAAAACTCCTTATTTCATAATGTTACATCTCACTCCACTCAACTAATCCAGACTATGGGTGAATTGTAACTTTTCACTCATCGTGTTTGAAACGATACCACACATTTTCTGTTTCGGCTGCAAAGATAACGGTTATGTCATCATAAAGTTCCCACTTGTAACTAGTTTTAATCACATTTTGAACAAACTAGCTTAAAAAACTCCATATCCCCGGTCTCTCTCTCTGTGTGGGTGGAATATTCAAAAGAATATTGTGGCCGATAGTGTCAAAAGCAGCACTGAGGTCTAGTAACACTAATAGAGAGATACAACCACGATCTGATGGTAAGAGCAAATCATTCGTAACTCTAATGAGAGCAGTCTCAGTACTAAATCCTGACTGGAAATCCTCACAGATTCCGTTTCTTTCCAAGTAGGAACACAGTTGAGATGATACTGCCTTTTCTAGTATTTTTGACAGAAAAGGTAGATTGGAGATCGGCCTGTAATTGACTAATCCTCTCAAGATGTGTTTTTTTAATAAGAGGTTTGATAATATCCTGCTTAAAATTTTTTCGGTACGTAACCTTGTGATAAAGATGAATTAATGATCTTAAGAAGTGGATCTATGACCTCTGGAAGCATCTCTTTCAATAGCTTAGTCAGTATAGGGTCTAACATACATGTTGTTGATTTCGATGATTTAACAAGTTTAGACAATTCTTCCTTTCCTATAGCTGCGAATGAATGGGATTTTTCCTCAGGGATACAACAACCCACTGTCTGATGTGATACTGTAGTAGACAGTTGCATGGCTATAATTTTCTCTCTAATGTTGTCAATCTTGCAAGTAAAGAAGTTCATAAAGGCATTACTACTGTGCTGTTTGGAAACATCAGAAGTTGAGGCTGTATTTCTTGTTAATTTAGCCACTGTATCAAATATATACTTAGAATTGTGTTTATTTTCTTCTAAAAGATTTGAAAAATAAGTAGATCTAGCAGTTTTTTAAGTCATTTCTGTACTAAATCATTCTCTCTCTCCACGAAATATGAAAAACTTCTAGTTTTGATTTTTTTCTGGATGCTCTCTTAAAGGCCCGAGTGTGCTAAAAAATCGATTTCAAAATCATAACAAGTTGTGATAGTGAAGTGAATCAGTTTTTCTCCACCCCTTACATTTTTGAGATCTCTTTTAATCAGTGGTGAGATTCACTATTTGGGGACATATTTAATATTTTTAAACCATAAATGTAGAAAGTCCCATGATATTCATGTATGAAATTTGCATAGGCCTATCGTTTGGGGGATATTACATGGATAAAAGATGGAAATTCTCTAGATTTTGAAATGGAACCCTGACCCCCCCGCTTGAAATTCTCTCCCCCTCCAAATTTCCAGCCCCACTTTCAATACTAGAAGAGATACTACATTGAGCTCTCGTGTTTTCTCTCGCTATATGAGAAAACCTTCACTTTTCTAACACACTCTAAAACATAGTGAAGTGAATGACTTATTATTATTATGATACAATTTCTTTAAAACAAGAACCCATGAACAATGTGAGAACGATAAACCTCAATAAACCTGTGGCTTTTTTTTTCTTCTTCTTCTTCTTTTTTTTAACAGCTTGTGGTTAGGTTAGCAAAGGCTTCCAACCCCTGCTGGCAGACAACTTGCACTAATGGTGCCTCTTGCCTATTCTCGTGACATACTGAAGCAGAGGTGGTGAGATACATGCTCACACGTTCACAACCGAAAGTACCTCTTGCTCCTCCATTACACTGCATTTCGCCGCAGATGATCTGATTTGCCGTAAATGACACAGTCTTCACAGAAACATTTTAGTTTATTGTTTGTTTGTGGCTTGTGCTCTTACTTTGCAACACATCTAATATGTGTTTGTGTGGGTGTGTGTTCAGAGAGAAAGAGAATAATGGCAGATTACCTACAAAAATGTATTTACTCAACACGTTATATTAAAGCATCATGTTTGGAAATTCAAATTCCTATTTCAGAAAATGTACCATTTTCCCAACAGTGACTGTGCCTAGATGCCAAGATGTGCCAAGATATCAAAATCTTCATTCAAAAGTCAAATATTTCAATATAAAGCTCAAAAATTTCTCATCGAATTCTTCCAGGACCAAATGATCTGAGCTGCTATGCTAATTTACTATTTATTAATAAGTTAATACTTAAGTGAAACAAAGAAGTACTATGAAACCACAACCTCTGAGCAATATATTTTCCTCTGGCCCACTTTAGCACAGGTGATTTATGGGAAGATTCCTCAGACTGTGCAAATGTGGCATACAGAAGAAATGTATCTCCAAAGAATAAGTGGTCTACATTAAAGTTTATTTACTAATGCTTCTCCAACACTGATGTTGTTCTGATTACACAAGTATCATATCTTGTGTGGCCATCAAAATAAACCAAGCTCAAATTTAAAACCACTTTATGGAGACATAGAACACCACAGTTGTTCATTTAGGTCTGAGATGAGGAAAACCACAGTCAAGAGCATTTATAGTCTCATATTATATTTTACTTTAAACAGGCTCCCAGTTGAACTTCCTCAGCCAGCTCCTGCCAGCTCATTCTCAAGCCTTTCCAGGGTGATGACTGTTCTTGCCAAACTAATAATAACCCCACAAATGATAAGCGGAATAGTTTAAAGGTGGATATTTTAGTAAGCATGGAGCTCAAATGATCAAGTTGTTTGGTTAAAGCTCTTTTTAAAGTTAATGTATACATTCGGCAGAGAGGAAAACAAAGAAATGTCAAGAACAGTGTAGTGTTTGTTCGAGGGGGAGGTGTTGATTATGTTGCTTTTGCAGTATGTCAGCATAAAAAAATCTTTTTTGACTGCATTGCAGATTGCAAAGAGCATGTGCTTTTCTAATCTATTGCACTTCATCAGACATCTTACCACACCAACACATTTTTGATCTGACAAAGGCTATCATCCATGTGTGATTGAAGGGGGACATGGCTAACCACATCCTGTATGACTGCATCTGTCTGAACGATGCACAACATCTGCACAAGAATTAACTGACTCTGCTGTTTTTCATAACCTCTTTTAACTTGCAAGGATTGTCCAGTAACTGAAATTTGCTACGTAATTATACACCTAAACTTCACCAAAATGCAACCGACAAAGGTTCTGTCATGACAATTCTCGGGGTGTTTGGCATGGTAATGGGTATGACAACGTTGATATGTTTGGTCTTGTTTTATTGCTGCTGCAATGCAATGCAAGTATGGGACTTGCTACTGCCAGTACATACATGACACAATGCTGTGAGCAAGTAAGACACGCTGCTGCTGTACAATATAGCACACATGAATTACCTGTAGCAGATCTTTGCAGGTGGAGCTGGGGAAGGTGGAGGGTTTCTGAAGGCGTGCTGCACTGCTAAGCAAATGCTACTCACGCATTTGAAGTTTGAACACACAAGCTCATAATCTACAAGCAGGTTGAGTTAAATGACATATTAGCCTGCGCATCTAGAGTTTCATGACAGAACTGTGTATATGTATATATATATATATATATATATATATATATATATATATATATATATACACATATGTTACAAGTATTTCCGTTTTTGTCGTGTCACAAGTCTTCCTAGTGTTTCTATGGTTACTGATTTGAGTTCATTATTAGTCTTGTCAGGTGTGTGTCATTAATTAGTATCGTTTACTCCTATGTTCTCTGTGTATTTAAATTGTCGGTTTAGTCTTTGACCAGCGTTGATGTTATTTTGATGGTGTTGTGTGTATTTACTCTCCATTATTCTCCCTATACTAACTAAAGCTCTATGCAAAAGTTCTTTGCGTCGTGTTACCACACGCAATCTGCAATGCAGTCTGGACACGCACCCGTTACAATATAATATTTATGAATCTCCACAATAATATACACACACACATATATATATATATATATATATATATATATATATATATATATATATATATATATATATATATATATTTAATAGTAATGTTGATTTTATTTTTTATTTATATATATATATATATATATTTATATATATATATATATATATATAATCAACATTACTATTCTATTCTTGAACTATTTTCCAACCTTCCAACCTTTTTGGTGAGCTGTCCCTTTATCCCTTTAATTGATCACATTGATCTCTGGAATACTAAATATTTATTTTATTGAACAATCAAAGAGTTTTGTGCAAACTAAACTGGATATTTCACTACTGGCCATGGCAACATACTGGCACTACTTTAATGATTTTAACAACCCCATATTGTTGTTCTTTTCATTTCAACACAAATTGCTGCCATCCTGCATTTCAAAAGGTTAAACTAATGAGTATTGTGTGTGACGATTATAAAATTGACTTTAGATAACAGTGTTCATTTTGAAATATATCCTAAACATAATACCTTAGAGGCCTAAAAACGTGAATAAAAAGTTTAGATGGCTAAAACATTTGGGAGCCATTAGGTAACTGTGAGAGACACATAGCTGGATGAGAAAAAATCCTAAAATAGAAGAAACATTTTTAATACTGTCTTAGTTTATTTTACTGATAAGCCACTTGTTTTCTTTGTTGAAAGCGGCTTTTTCTTACAGGAAGCTGTAAGATGTGATCTAAAGCCGCCTTTGCATTATCACCTTTTGCCCTCAAATCATCAGGAAACAGTAATTACTTTCTGGTTATTCTCCGTGGTAAAAAGAATAAATAATGAATATATGAACACATCCACACAAAACATTAAAGGTCTTCTTGGGCTAATCTACATAAATAGATTGTAACATTTTAGTGTACAAATACTGGTGAGTTTCATCTTGTGCTCATAGTTTTAATTGGAATATATGTCACAGGCATAAGGTCTAGCCGAAAAAATATTCAAATATTTTGAAGACATCCAAAAGCTTAGTTTGGATCCGATAATTCCACATACGCATACGATTGGAACTCCATGCAGCTACTGTTTTTCACTTGAAATGAACTTTTAGGCCCTGTTTACACCTGGTATGAAGGTGCATTTTGGTCGAAAGGATCACAAGTGGACGACCCTACACGTGTAAACGGTCTTAAAAAATTTTAACCACTTTCAACCACTTCCATACAGTCAAAAACTTATTGGACTGGATTGGTTTCGTGGTGTAGACGCTCATGTGATCAAATGCATGCGAACAAACACAAAAGACCGGCTTCTTTTCAACTAAACATGAATATTAACGCATAAAAATTGTTTAAATTGTAATTGTATGAAGCGCGCTAGCCAGACGGGATTTAAACTTTGTCGGCTGAAGACCTAAGTTTGGTTTGAAGACGAAAAAAATGTACAGTTGTAGCCTACCAAGCACAATGTTCTCTCGTCATTCCTGATTTCTATCACACTCACCGCGTTTGGTGTGGTCTTCAGAACACGAGCAGAAACGAAAGCTGATTTTTCTGTAGTCTCCAGTAGTGTTCATATGTAAATTGTGTGAGCTTATGTCTTATTTTGAAAGCGGACAAAAGAGATGGATTAAAACACCAGGTGTAAACGGGAATGTGTCTCTCTTGTGAGCCGATCGACCAAAACGCATCTTAATACCAGGTGTAAACAGGGCCTAAGTCTGTCATTTGCCAGAGATAGTGAGGGAAAGAATCAATTGAGATGATCCAAAAAGCCTTTTCATCTCTATTTTGAATCATAGATTACAGTAGGAGTAAGGCCATGTTACTGTAATCATTCTACCAGCTCGATAAAACAACAAAATTAGACAATAAACGTCACCCTCAACACATCACACACTAGCAAACTGCAATCTTCTTGCACTAAGAAAACGTTTTCACATGACTGCCGTGGTTAACGACACAGGAAGTCAGCATGTGGGAGAAGAATATGAAATGATAAAAAAATGGAGGAGTGTACAACAGCGTCACACTGCTGAAGGAAACAAAAGGAGGAGAACTCAGACAAGGTAAAGGGAGAATGAGAGAAGTTTGATTGAGAGATAAACAGCTTCACAAACCAGCATGAATTACTGTATTCTTAAGACCTCGATAAAGTCAATCTAAGTTCACAGTAAAGAATGCATGACATTTCAGAGCTTTTGAAAAGAGGTACTTTGACTACAAGTGTGAAATACCCGAAAGAACAGACAAAAAAAGTACATTTAAAGGTGAGCGAAGAGGATTCCGACCTGAGATTTGTGCTGTAGCGATGGCGAACAGTCAGATGCTGGTGGTTGCCGTCTTCCTAGCTATCTTTACGGCAAGAAGTCACACAAAAGGTGAGTTTACATACATTTTTATTGTTGTACGCGGATGGTTTGGCCTTTGGGTATAATGTCTTCTTAGTCTAGCATCTGTTGTTTGCGGATACCACTTGACTTGATATTTTATTTCTAATGGAACTCAATTTATACGTTTATGAGCATCCAAAATATTTTGCGTAAAAGTGACAATCTTGGCATTGTTTAAATCAGTCAGAAGTATATTAAAAGTGTGAAGTGAATCATTGTGACCTAAGTGTTGATCAACTTATGCTTTCATATCCTTCCACTTAAAATGCAAAGACATTTACGGTGTACTTATAATCTTCAATGGAGCTCACAACGGCTGTACAGCAGACTGAGAAAACTCTTATATCACGTGCATGTGAAGGCTTTGTATTTGTTTCTAAATGTGTTGCTATTTTGAGAGGACATGCCATGACGAAGCGCTCTTCCTCTGTGGGGGGATTCTTAGGGGGAGATGACTTGTTGAGGTTTTTGAGGCTGACAGATGCACCTGTTAAGAAACTGTAATTGTTGTTGTTTACTTGGAACGAAGTGACATTTGAGGTGACTGTTCACAATAACACCATTGAATGTGGTAGATGGGGTGGTATGGCAGTCGTCGCTTTAGGCCAGGTGTTCAAACTGCATGTTCTTCACAATTAGGTCTCTTTCCTCTTGTGCTACAATAATAAACTCATATGTTTGCATAATCTTTTGGACAAAACTGTACACCTCTGACTAACATCAACAAGAAATATGACCAGTGAATGTACTAAACCTTCAATATCCCACACTTACTAATGTAATGCAACGGAAATGAACTCGAGTGAATGATTCTGTTTCTATGTGCCGAGCGCTCACATTAACCTGTCACTAACATGCTGTGCACTAACTGTCTTCAGACATCAAAGATAAAGACATTGTATCTCATCAGAATCAAGAAGCTGCGATTGGCAAACTAACAGGTCAGACAATATACACTTAATTTACTCTTTTTCATTTATAAATCAACTGGCACTTTTCATGAATAGGGTACAAGAACAGAAAAGTCATATGAATCAATTTTAAATGAAAGAGGATCTCGACCTTAAGAAAACATTGATTGTCAAAAACCGAATTTTGTTCAAACGCCATTTTACGGAGGAAGGTGTTTTGAAACTAGCTGCTTTTCATGTTGAGATAATAGCTCAACATCACATCTAAGATAGTTATAAAAAAAAAAAAAAAACATGGGATTTGTGCTTCTAATGTTTTTTGTTTTTTTAAATAAAAAGTTTCCAGTGAACTCTACTGATGGAAAGTGCCAGTTGTGTTCCATCTTATGTAAGTATAGAGTTGCTGTGTGTGTTGTAACTATTTTTAGGGTTAAAAAAAAAAGGAAGTGACACACTAAAGGATAAAACTAGTTTGGCATGGCAGGGAGAGATAAGTTCAGTGCATAGAGGGGAAAAAAATATCACAAAATGTGTCATAATACCCCGATTTTACACTTCTTGTCAAAAGTTTGAAATAATTAGTCTTTTTATGTTTTTGAAAGAAGTATCTTATGCTCACCAAAGCTGTATTTATGTAAACCTAACCCTAACTGTTTTTATTTGTATATATTTTACTTCTGTAAAACCCTTCTAATATGCTGATTTGGTGCCAATTTATTATTGAAACTCAGTTATTAATAACGGGCTAAATATTTTTGTGGAATTCACTATGTTTTACAGGTATTTTGATGAATAGAAAATTTAAAAGAGCAGCATTTATTTAAAATAGAAATCTTTTGTAACATTATAAATGTCTGTTTTGATTAATTTAATACCTCCTTAAAATAACAAAAGTATGATTATTACAGTTTCTTGAGTTTCTTGAGCAACAAATCAGCATATTAGAATGATTTCTGAAGGATCAAGTGACGACTGGTACTGATATGGAATGATACTGAAATTTTTTATTGTAGTACCAATTCATAATATTACTATTCATTCTGGATTTTTATCAAATAAACACAGCCTTGGTGAGCAGAAGAGACTTTTCTTAGCATTAAAAAAATATTAATCATTTAAGACTTTTGTCGAGTAGTGTATATTTAGAGATTTGAATTATATTAAAATAATTTCTATTAATTTAATATCACTTAATTTACATTAATATATGTTAAAAACAGATCACATTTTTAGTTATTTATTTAATTAACAGAAATTTTACTCTAATTCATTATTATATCTGATTTTGTACAATTGAATGATCTTTTCCCCAGATTCAAGAGAGCAGATCTTTTTGGTGGGCAGCAATGCCACTTTATGGTGTGCCGAGTATGTCACAGATTTGGAATGGAATGAATTAATCTTTATTGTGTGGAACATCAGCATTCAAGGCAAAAAATGTTGGCTTGGTTTGTCTCCCAAACTGGACAACACTTGTAATGATGGAAAGACGCTGTTCAACACTTCAGATGGAGTTAACTTATTCATTCCCAGGATTTCAATGGAAGATGAAGGATTTTACTTATGTGATTTATCATATAGAGGAGGAAGCAATTCTGTAAATATCTCTGTAATCGGTGAGTACAAGCACAAATTATTGTAAAAACTGTGAAAATGTTTTAAATCACAGGTTAGGTGTAATTCCACTAACTGATCACTAACCATCAATGCTAGTTTCATTTAGTGATAGACTAGTTACAGCTCTCTGTTTCAACTCTCTCTTTCATCATGAGCCAGTGAAGAATTCCAGTCACATATTCAAATTAAATTAAAGTTTGTTTTTAGTTACCCGCCTGGAAACTCAGCTGGACAGTAAAAATGGTCTGAGGATTGCTGTCTGCAAGGCCACATATAAAAATAAAACCCCCACTCTTCACTGGGAACCTGCCTTGAGCTTTTCCTCCAATGCCACTGTCAAGACGTTTGACAAATTTGTTATTATGGAGATTCGTGCACATCTGCCTGATAACATGACCATCAGTAACGTCACCTGCGTGGCCTCATACCCCTCTATGTCCGGCCCTCTGCAGCAGAACAGCACACTTGATCTTACAACACAAGGTGAATATATATATATATGTTGGACATGATATTGAAAAGTATTTAGGAGAGTTAACTTTCTAAATGTCAGGGTCAAATTTGCAAATATTTTGCAAAGAAATACCCTTTGATGAAATATGGAGCAAATTTGACCACATTTAGTGCAGTGATTTGTATTAAAAAGGAATTGGTTTTATATATATATTATATATATATATATATATATATATATATATTTATATATATATATATATATATATATATATATATATATATATATATATATATATATATATATATATATAGATATATTAATCTTAGTTAATTCCATTTTATTAAAAGTAGTTGTGCACTGTGAACTAACATGGATAAACTATGAACAATTGTATTTTATAAACTAACATTAATATAAGTTAATCAATGCTGTAATAATATTGTTCATTGTAACTAATACAGCAGCTAATGTCAACAAATGAGACCTTATTGTAAAGTGTTACCAACTTTATTTTTTGAACAACATGTTTTCCCCATATATTGCATGTAACATTAACACTGTATTTAACAGTGTTCTTGTAACAAGTTACATTTGCTGTAGTAAATAATGCATAGTTACATGCGACCAACCTTAAAATAAACTGGTGGCATTTTATTTTACAGCCCTGTTACCTATGTACTTATTACAGAAATGATAATAACTGTGTAATAACTATGTACTAACCGTGAACCTACACCTAAACCTGACCTTAACCATGTAGTTACCTTATGTTACTCAGTATTTTAATAGGCAAGTACACTGTAAGTACATATAAGTGCAAGTGCCAACCATAAACCCTAACCCTAAATCTGTAGTAAGTACATGTTATTAGTTAATATCACTCAGTAAATGTGTAATTACACTGTAACAAGGACACCTTCAAATAAAATGTCATCCATGTAACATTAAAAATCATCTTTTCTCTTTTCAGATATTTCAAACACAGGAAAATCTTTATCGGAAATTATTGCCATTTCATCCGGTCCTGTCATTTTAATTCTTGTGTTTCTGGCCGCCGTATTTTACGTACTACGCAGAAAGCTAAAGCACGTAAGGTGGGTTGTTTTACTGCCTTGATTCAGTGCTGTTGAATCGCTTTGCATGATGTGATGACTAATTAATACAGTTGTCTCATCAATATCTATTTGTCTTTGTGTTCTCTTTAGTGCATTGAAGACGCTTTGCTGCAAATCTAAAATCTCACCTCCAGCTGAAGACAAACCACCCCAGGTAACACATCTCTGTCAAGCCCGTTCGTTTTGTATACTGTACCAAACTCCATTATTCACTCTGTAGGTTCCATTGTATAAGCTCACTAAAGTGTATGTCTGTGTGTGTTTAGCCCGCTGATGTGGAAGAGGTGGAACCCTATGCAAGTTATATACAGCGAGTCAATTCCATTTACAACTCCTCAGCTGAACTCTTCAATGCCTGAGAAACACATTCACTTTTCATGATGAAGCAGGATATCAGAAGAGTACTCAGAATTAATAGGGCAAAGGCATTTCTGTGGTCAAAATTGCACATGAAAAACAATACTAGTGGAAAAATTTAGTCATCTCGAGAGAGCATCCCCAAAGCAAACAGAGCCTGACTAAGAAACAAAAGTCACACTGAGTCAAATCATGAAAGATTATGACAGAGGAACATTTGTCTTAGTATCTGATGAGGAATGACTTGGACAGCTTCATCATCAATGATATCACTAACATGTAGATTTGTAAAAAAAAAAAAAAAAAAAGAGCCTGGTTAGATATTAATTAAATATCACATTTGTATGGATATCTTTCCTTTCAGAGTGTAAAAAGTAATATAAATCTACTCGTTGTCCACTAATAATACTAATGGTGTACCTTGTAAAGAGAGGATATTTTACATATTGCACAGAATTCAAATCATGTAAATAAATGTTATTATTGCTTCACATTTCAGTATTGCATATGGTTTTTTATAGTTTTGTCTTGAGTTTAATTACATCAACTCAACCTTCTCACATTCACTCTTAAAAGTAAAGGGTTTTTTGTAGCAATGTCAATAGCAATAGAAAAAACATTTTTATGCCATTAAAAGAACGTTTCAGTGAACAGTTCTCATTTTTTGTAAGTGTGAAGACCATTTTAATAATCTAAAGAACCCTTTTCCCAAATAAAACGTCTTTATTGGCATTGATGGTTGCGGAAAGAACTTTTAACAACCATGGAACCTTTCCACTGCACGAAAATTTCTTTAAAGTAGACAAACATCCTTTTTTGTTTTTTGATTAATAAAATGTTCGCACTAAAAAAAAAAAAAAGGTTCTTTTAAGAACTGTCTCTTTTGGGAACCAAAATTGGTTCTTCTATGGCATCTATACAGAACCTTTTATGGAATAGAAAGTGTTAAATGTTCAGATGATAGTTGTGTGGGGTAGTTGTGGCCTAATGGTGAGGGAGTCGGGCTTTTCACCTGAAGGTTGCTGGTTCGATTCCCACGCTGGCAGGAATTTGATACCATGACTAAGGTGAGCAAGGCATCTAACCCCTAATTGCCTCAGGATAAAAGCGTCTGCTAAATGAATAAATCTAAATGCAAATGTAGATGATGGCGAATCAGACCCTTTGAGTCATTTGTCCCTTAAGGAGAAAATCTCTCATTGTCCCCTTGATTCAGTCTGGTTCAGTGTTTAGTGGAACGATGTGGAAACTTAGGGGTAACTGTATACCTATCTGAATGTTTGTAACTGGAAACAAAAGATCAGGTACGCCCACAGTTATCACAGACACTCCTGCAGAAACTGAAACTGGTGGGATGCTGATCAGCTTCTTTTTTGCTTTTTTGATTCTGTCATGGGATTCCCCAAGAACTATGACAGTGTTGTTTTTTCTTTCAATCAAAATTTAGATCTTAAAGCTTTGTATCTTTGTACCAAGATCTACTTCTGCTATCACACTCTACATAATATACAACATGAAAAGAATATTGCTCCCTCTGGTGGTTGTTACTTGGTAGTATATATATCTATCTCTCTCTCTCTCTCTCTCTCTTCTCTCTCTCTCTCTCTCTCTCTCTCTCTCTCTCTCTCTCTATATATATATATATATATATTATATATATATATATTGAAGAAACTTCTTGAGGCTACTTCTCACAATTTTTACTTCAGTGAATATTTCTCTGTAGATTTATTTTTAAGAACTGATTCATGTACAGACCTTTATGCCATTATTGACTAAGAAAAAAAGATACCGTTCACTAAACACATGTCATGCTATGGGGTAAGTTGTCACAATGTATTCTGTCAAAAATAAGTCCATTTTTGTTTTTTCAAAATTTAAAAGCACAAATTGTTGATCAAACTACAATAAAATTACATTACTATTATAAAATTACAACATGCATATGAATAGTCGCACACCAAAAAAATGCGATAACTTGCCCCTGACATTTATGAAATGTTGCTTCATTTTACATTGACTCTTGTCTGATTGTATATATTGTACATATTCTATTTGACATTTCTCATTTTTGAAATGAGTGTTTAAAATCGTCATACATAATAAATCGTCACACATTTATAGTCAGAGAAAACACACATTTCTGTAATTGGACCTGGAGTTATAGTTATGCTACATTTGTGACAACTATGTGACAACATTGTGTTGTTTCACTCAAGTATGTTTTTAGCTAAGTAATTGTCACAACTTAAAATATTGCATTGTAATGACTTTCCTGGATTTAACCTGTTGAGATAACTAAAATATCCGATATACGATTTTTTATATAGTGTATGTAAAGAATAATTAATTTATCATACCTTTTGATTTATCATACATTTGATTCGTCTTTGATGATTAACCCTTTAACTGATTTCTCAACTGTACAGTAGTTTTATATCTTTTAGATAAAAACACAAATTTTGACAAAAAACAGCTTGAACATTAACTAAGATGAATGAACAAATGAACATAACTCAGTTTTAATTAATAAATTAATTAATTACAATAATTAATTAAAAAAATATGAATTCATTTTTATTAATAAATTAATGTATAATTACTAGTTCAAGTTAACTAATTAACTAATGTTAACTAATGAACCTAACCAAAATATTTTTTTCATCGGTTCCTTCTTGGGGTGAAAGTTAAAGGGTTAAAAAACTTACTTGTAACCTACTAATTGTTATTATAGTTTTCTACTTTGGAAAAGTACAAACTTCAACTTTCATTATTCAAATCACTTTATAATATGTAACACATACACATACAGGAAGACAAACCTTTTATTCACTATGCACATAAAGGCAGTCATTACTTACAATGCATCAAAATACACAAAAAAACAAAAAAATGCTATAATTCATTTTGTAAATATGCAGTGATAAAAAACAGACCTGAATTGAAACCAACATAAATTAAAATTAATTAAAAAAAAATAATAATATAATTGCAACCTCATCAATACAAAGTCAACAAGCTTTTAAAGTTGTGTTTGTGTATCTCAGGTGTCCATTCCAGCCATATAAGCATTTCAGCGCTCAGCCCATGAGCACATAATCATCTGAACAGTCCTCGCTGCTTTTGTGCTCGCCTATGTCTGTTGTCATTTGAGGGAGCTTTACTACGGCATAATCACAATCGTTGTCCTCCAGTTGTCGAATATTCCTTTCTGGATTGATGGTAGTGTGGTCAATAGAGGCATAGAGGACATCTTCTGGCTGTGGGTCAGAGAGATAACACAAGCATGTGAATTGTGTTGAGGAAAACTTTCAGTATCCATTGCATTAGTGCCACAGCATACTCTGTGTATAGCAATGGGGTGCTGTCAGATAAACTGTGAACTTTGAGACAAATCAACATGTTCTTACTTGCTTTCATTTAAATTAAAATATTTCATACTAAAACTTTGTTTGTTTGTTTTTATTTGTTTTCCCCCCACAATTACCCTAAAAAAGAAAGAAAAAGTTGTGTATGTATTTTTATCATATTGGTATGATAAATCAGGGTGTTGTCTCCTTGTTGTTAAAAAATCTTTACAATAAGGTTTCATTAATGCTAGTTACCGTAAAGTTCACCCAAAAACAAATGAAGATATTTTTGATGAAATTCCAAGATGCATCTGACTCCTCCACCACTTTCAAGGCCCAGAAAGGTTCTAAAGATATCGCTAAAAAAGTCGTCGTGACTGCAGTGGTTCAACCTTATGTTATGGAACACAGACTCACAGAGATGGATAATGAACGAATGAGTTTATTTAACCCACCAGGATCGGAACAAACAGGTAATGAACAGTTCACAGAGCGTAATGTGGATGAATGGATATATTGACAGTTCTTTGGTTTGACAGGAGATGGAAGGAGATCGTGGGGAAATCCGGAGAATGGAGGTCGCAGGAGACACAGACGAATGGGGAGACGACAGAGACACAGGTGAGACGACGAAGCAGGAACTTGTCAAACGGTAAGTGAAGCAGGTAAGTGAGGTGTTGAGGTGACTCAGGTGACAGTGCTCTCTGTGATTGGGTGACGACAGAGCCTGACCGATCTCTAACATCTTAATTTTATCAAGTGACGAAAATACTCTTTGTATGAAAAAAAAACCAAAGAAAATATAACGACTTTTTTCACCAATATCTTCTCTTCCATGACATTCTCGTGCACTGTTTACATTCTGCGCGATGCATGTGTATGATGCAGGAGCCGGCCAATAATGAGTCCGTGTCCTGATGTAGAACACAGAAGCTCGACACTGTCTATACTGCGTAAACAGCGTAGAAGATTGAAGATTGAAGAAATTGTTGAATAAAGACATTATTTTTGTTTTGTTTTTGCAAACAAAAAGTATTCTCGTTGCTTCATAATATTAAGGTTGAACCACTGCAGTCACGTTGACTATTTTAATGATGTCTTTACTGCTTTTCTGGACCTGGACCTAAAATAAAATGGATGAACGAAGGTCTTAAGGGTTTGGAATGTCATGAGGGTGAGTAATTAATGACAGAAATTTCATTTTTGGGTACAGACACAATTAATTTTAGTAATTTATTAGTAAATATAGAAATGACCATTTCTTCAACAAAGATTAATAAATGCTTTACAATTATTATTATTGTTAGTTCATGCTAACTAATGCACTTAATGTCTTGATAACCACTGTTCCTTGTTAGAGGGAACAAGACCTGGTGTCGATGACTGACACTAGGGGTCGTAGTTGGGAGCCCCAATCCCCTGATACTTTGAAAAAAGTATTGAATTCAAATGCACCACTCCCCCAGACATATGGGTATAAAAGAAATCAGTCCCAGTGACAGTGTCCCGGCCATTTCAGCAGGCAGCTCAGAGTTGTGGCAGGAGGGACACCACGTCTCATTCTCTCCATCAGAGAACGGAGGTTACAGTAAAATCGAGACGTCTCATCTGTCTAACTCAGATGTCTCAGTCATCAGTTGCTTGTCTGAGGTATCAGAGGTCACAGCAACTGCAGTAATGCTGTTGCACAGCAATCCCATGATCACTCAGTCACTTTGACATGGTGTTGATGACTGACACTAGGGGTCCCAGAGGAAAACGCTACAACAGCTGAACTGTGTTACGAGGTCTTTGTGGTGCTTCTGAGAGAACTTTTGACCTTGTTATTTATTATGTAATTGATCTTAACAGCTTTAACTTTATTATTTATTATTCTCAGGTAAATAATAAATAAAGTTAGGTAAAGTAAGTCAATTCTGTCCTAAATTATAAGCTTTTTAAATTACCAACAATTTAGTCAAAAGACTTGTCTGTGGTATGTTCAAAGACTTAAAAGCATCAGGGGTATTGACTCATCAGTCTTTTATGATCCTGTCATTTACCACAGATATTTGCTCATTTTCCCAATTGAAAGTTGTAACTTTCCCCAAATTTCCTACTCAAGGCCTCGCAGGATGCATTTATACATAACAAAACATAACATAAATGTCCCCGGCCTGGTTTTCTCTTGCTATCATCTTTTTCTGGGGGAGTCCATGCAGCTAAGTCCTCATACTTCCACGAAAAGATCAACGGCGCTACAAACACACGCTCACTCTTCAAGACATTCAACGCACTCCTCTCCCCCCCCCACCACCCACCACGTCTTTAACTGCTGATCAATTCGCCAATTTCTTCACCGACAAGACATCTGCCATCAGGAGCCAGTTCTCTGCACCACCCACACAGGAACTCATCCCCTCCTCATCCTCTATTCTTCTCTCTTCCTTCTCCCTTCTCACGGAGGCGGAAGTATCAAAACTTCTCCTCTCCACTCATCCCACCACCTGCCCTCTAGACCCCATCCCCTCACACCTTCTACAAGCCATCTCTCCCACTCTTTTACCAGCACTTACACACATTATTAACTCGTCTCTCCACACAGGCACTTTTCCTACCACATTCAAGCAGGCTCGAGTAACCCCACTGCTTAAAAAACCCACGCTAATCACATCACTCATGGACAACTACAGACCTGTCTCTCTCCTACCATTCATATCAAAAACACTTGAACGAGTTGTGTTCAACCAGGTATCATCCTTCCTCACACAGAACAACCATCTGGACGTCAACCAATCTGGTTTCAAGAGCGGCTATTCCACAGAGACTGCGCTACTGTCTGTCACGGAATCCCTGCGAATTGCAAAGGCTGATTCCAAATCATCTGTTCTCATTCTGCTGGATCTATCTGCTGCCTTCGACACCGTAAACCATCAAATTCTTCTGTCCACCCTCTCGTCACTGGGTATCTCAGGTACTGCACTTCAGTGGTTTGAGTCCTATCTCACAGGTAGGTCTTTCAGAGTTGCCTGGGGAGGGGAGGTATCCAAACCTCATGAACTGATCACTGGGGTCCCGCAGGGTTCAGTTCTTGGTCCCCTCCTATTCTCCATTTATACTACTTCACTGGGTCCCATCATACAGGCACATGGTTTCTCCTACCACTGCTATGCTGATGACACACAACTCTACCTGTCCTTCCAACCAGATGATTCCACAGTAGCTGCACGGATCTCAAGCTGTCTGGCGGATATCTCCACGTGGATGGAAGAACACCACCTGCAGCTCAACCTGGCAAAGTCTTCCCTGCCACTCCTACT
This sequence comes from Opsariichthys bidens, assembly GCA_037194245.1. NCBI lineage: Eukaryota > Metazoa > Chordata > Actinopteri > Cypriniformes > Xenocyprididae > Opsariichthys > Opsariichthys bidens. The sequence continues at coordinate 29,614,034 of CM074281.1, read as the reverse complement.
CTACAACATGACATCAACATACAGCTTGGTACAACCACCATTACCCCATCTAAGTCGGCCAGAAATCTTGGAGTTATCTTCGATGACCAACTGACCTTCAGAGACCACATCTCAAAGACGGCGCGGTCATGCAGATTTGCTCTTCGCAACATCAGGAAAATCCGTCCCTTCCTGACTGAGCACGCAACACAACTGCTTGTCCAGGCCCTGGTCATTTCAAGGCTTGATTACTGCAATGCTCTTCTGGCTGGTCTGCCGTCAAGTGCAATCAAACCCCTTCAAATAATCCAGAACGCTGCTGCACGTCTTGTGTTCAACGAGCCTAAGAGAGCCCACGTCACGCCCCTCTTCATCTCTCTGCACTGGCTACCCCTCGCTGCTCGCATCAAGTTCAAAGCGCTGATGCTTGCTTACAGATCCACCACAGGCTCTGCACCTTCCTACCTCCACACGCTGCTACAACGCTACGTCCCCACCAGAAGCCTGCGATCACTAAAGGAGCGTAGGCTTGTGGTACCGTCACAGAGAGGCACAAAATCACTCTCCAGAACATTCTCCTTCACTGCTCCCTGCTGGTGGAATGATCTCCCTACTTTCATCAGGAACGCTGAATCCCTGGCAATATTCAAGAGACAGCGGAAAACTCATCTCTTCCGTGAACACTTGATCCTCTCATAAAAAAAAAACCCTTTCCTTCCCTTTTCCCTTCCTACTCTAGCTTATGGTACTGAGCAATGTATGAAACTTGTATTATGAGCACTTCCTGTGTTATTTGCCAATTCATGAAGAATCGCTTGATTGTTTTCCTCACTTGTAAGTCGCTTTGGATAAAAGCGTCTGCTAAATGACTAAATGTAAATGTAAATGTAAATGTTCTCTCATCCTTCACTGTCATCAATCCTTTTATCATTTTGGAGCTCCTCCAAGCCACTTGAGACCAGTGCGGCATGCAGGTGACGCTCAGCAGCACTCACGCCATCAGCCACACTCTGTTCCTACGGTTTTCGGCCTGCCCTGCTCGCCACAGATCCCCAACGCCGATCGCAGGCCACTCCTCCGTGATGCCTGACAGGGGCGCTGGATGCCCCTTGGTGGATGGCCCTCTGACAGCCTCAGGCAAATGGCGACAACTCTTACGTCCTTTCTCGGATGGCAGCTGCCCCTCCACAACACAGGTGGACGGCAGCAAGTCACTCCAGCCCAGCCCGTCGTGCATCCATGGCTGTAGGCTCTGCTCACTCAGCCCTGCTTGATGGCACTGTGGATTCCCCACAGCGGTGAAGGCTCTTTATCAGCGCAATCCTCCCTTCTCCCAGGTTTCGGCACTAACGAAGCAGTGCTAAAGGCTCAGGGATGAAGGTGACTGGAACCGGCAAACAATCAATGTAAATAACCACAAGCGACAGCCCCTCAGAGACGACTGCGTCATTTAAACATAACAAAATACAACATATCACATATGTCTCAGGCCTTCACTGTCGTCACTCCTCCTTGGGACTCGAGACCAGTGTGCAACTCATTATCACTCGCACCACCAGCCTCGCTGCATTCCCACAACTCTTGACCTCACCCTGCTTGCCACAATCCTCATTGTATCAGCATCTGACACAGTGTCGAGTTCCTTCAAAAATGGAATGTCTTAGGGTTATGTAACCCTGTTTCTCAATGAAAGGAACAAGAGTCTTTCACACATGCTTCAGACAACGGGACATGTCCCCATACTATCATCATATGACACAGTGTCTTTTTCCCTTGTCAGGGAAGCGGGGTTAACATACATAACTCTAAGATGATTTTTAATTTAAGAGGGTTTTTAAATACATGTTTGAAATAATCATACAAAATACAGCCAGTGAAAACACACATTTGTGTAATTGGACCTAAAGTTACTGAGATATTAGCCCCTGTGACAATGAGGAAGTATTGTGTTGTTTCACTCACCAATGTTTTTGGAACTTTGAATCAAATAAAATATAAGTACAATTTTGTATTTTGCATATTTCTTATACTTATATTCATCAATGTATGTTATTGTGTCTTGGAAGCTGGTCAGAAACCATGTTTCTTTTGGAAGTGGCTTCATCCAAAACCAGTTGTCAGTTACTGTAAATTACTGTCTGGGCAGTGAGACACCGTTGGCTTCAGTGCTAAATGTACTTTAATGCTTGATTAGATTATGCAAATGCTTTTGGAAGTTAAAATAGCATTTGAAACTTTCCAAGAAGTTAAGTGTGGCCATTAATATCTAATTTTACGCAATGTAAAATTACTGCACAAAATCATCTCATAAAATCACGTAGCAGAAGCATTACAAAAGGGAACACTGCATTCTGTATGTCTATGTCTCCCTAAAGACTTGAGTAGTCAGTAGTCTTCTTTTATGAGCCAATACCCTAACTAATTGTACAGTGTGCTTTTTTCCTAAAATACTGTATTAGTTAAATTGGGAATTTGCACTTATTATTTCTATTGGGTTAAACATCCTTTTATCAATGTATAAATGTATACATTTGACATTGAACGAACTGAAGATTTCAATTAGTTTAATTTCCTTTAAATGTTTGTACCGAAGTCATTCGCTGCGACATACTTTCCCACATGGATTCTATTTCTGTCACACTGGTAGCATCATTTGGAGAAACAGGAAAAACCATTGTGACTAAATATTTATCATTTGAATATTACATTAAAAAGACTCATTCAGATCAGCCGTCATGCTGCCCCAAAATGCAAAACAAGCCAACACATCAACTGTTTTTTGTGAAGGAACTAAAAATACCTGTGATGACACTGACACAAGATGCCCTCCTGTTGTAACATGATGTTATCAAATGCGAATTTGAACATCAGTACAACAGATATAAAAAGAAGGCCTATTTACTGTCTATAACAGTACAGCTTAAATGTATTATTTTAGTTGAATTGTTTATGACTATAGTAGCAAAGACAGAAAACTGGTTTTAGAGTCAAATAAGAAGTCCATTAAATTCCTATAAAACATAATGACTTATTGGCATTCTTACCCGTGTGCCTGTTGTTTCTCTCTGATGGTCATTATCTAGATAAAACATGCAAAGTACATGTCAAGAAACAGTCACTTCACAATGTCGCCGATCAGTGTTCACAATGCTGTAATTGAATCGTCACAAAACCGACTGTCAGCTACTGAATGCGAACCACATGTACTCTGACATAAAACTGAAGGCATGTTTGCATCTCTGCCAAAGGTTTCTCTAATCGAGTAAAAAGGAAGTGTCCTTATTAATGCATTAGCTGGAACATGCTATTTCAGAGTATATTAATTGATAAATTCTCTTACCAGCGCTTTCAGGTTTCGTCTTCCTGAGGATAAAAATATGTAACTTAAATAAAGTCACAAAGACAAAGCAATTTTCCATTTCCAAAACATTTAGAAAAGGAAACGCTCAGCCAGTAGACTTTGCAACATAATAAGCAATATATATTTTTGAATTACTTACTAAGTCCCAGTAATAGTAATAAAACAGAACTCCAACAAGCTCTATAGATGCCCTACCTTTGCTTGCAACTTAAACTTCCCATTGTCCCAACAAGCTCGATATGGTTTGTTTGCCGCAGTATAAAAACTGAAGCTAAAACCACAAATTGCAGACTGCCGAAACTGCCAGTGTGGTCTGAACCCGGAGTTTCCAACCTGGCAATAAGAGAGAATAAGATGCGAGAGGAGAGATATAGTAAAACAAGAGAGGGATGGAGAGAGTGATTCAGTGTAAAGCGGTCAAACAACAGACTGCCTGTATTTCGTTTGTATTTCCTGTGTTCTGTGGTTTTCATTTGCCTCTGAGTGCATGACATGAAGACGCACTCATTTTCATGTGTGCACGTTTACACCTCTATCAGCGGTATTTATGATATCTCATATCTGTCTGTCTGTGTGTGTGTGTTATTAGTTATTCCACGACAGCTCTTCTGTGACTGATCTGCTCTATTATTTGATTATTTTCACTAATCTTCCATATGACACATGTATGCAAATTGCTGTCACCAGGAAAAACAAGCAATACAGTGTCTGATATATTTTTTCATTTAAGTGAGTAGATGGAAAACAAGTTCCCCAAAACTGTGTATGAAATGTTATTAATTCCTCTTCAATACATAGGCCTGTATATCAATGTATAAAATGCTATCAACACAATTATTCATAGTGTCTTTGAGTTAGTTTCACCATGAAGAGCTACATCTTCAAAGTCTGTTCAAAGATATGATAGGTGTTTGGTTTCTGACAGTTGATGCTTGTTAGGCACAGGAAGTTAAGCATTTCCTTCGTGACCACAAGTTAGATACAAATAATATACTCTGAAACCATGAACTACTTTGCCTTATTGATAAAAGTTGCTTCATAATATTTAAAATTATTATTGACTATAATGAGATGTTTATGTTGCCTATATGTTTATGCCTTAAGCTCAAAGACTTTTTTTTTTTTTTTTTGACTTTGTGATCAACACGAGATTCCATCAGATAAGCAGTGTGAGATTCTTTCTCTGCACTTTCCTCCTTAGCCCTGTAGGGCCCCGTATGGAAATAAAGTTAAAAATATACTAGAGCCATTAAGGGGCCAAGCACAAAGAAGGCATGATAAGTCATGCCAACATGGTTGGGAGCATCAGACAAACTGCCTAAGTGAGCAATTATAGGCCTGTATATTAAGATAATTTTTGGCAAAATCATTTATGCAGTAAATAATAATCGATTATGACTTTAGCAGGTGCTGTGACCAAATTATGTTGTGGTCAGAGTGAGGTGATAATGACACATGCAAAGTTTGGTGTCAATATGTCAAAGCATTGCAAAGATACAGCCTCAAGAGTCGTTTTGGCGTCATGCCTCAACTTGTTGCTGTGGTATTGGAAAACCGTTTCATCTATCCAAAATCGTCTGACGAAACCATAACTTTGTGCAGGCATAGAATAAAATTCAATTTTGGTGAAAAACGGCAAGACAAACGGTCTTGGAAGATTTAGAAAAATAAAATGACAGACTGGATGTTTGGCCGACAGTGGCAAAATTTGTATCTATGTTCTTGGCATGACTTGGAATCGATTAATTTTTCATTACAAAAGGCTATTTTTTTCAATACAGAATTTTGCCCCCAGACTGTTTGAGTACTGTCAGGGCATGGTGCCAAAGACCCATACCGAGTTTCGTAACCATACGCTAATGCGTTCATAAAATACAGCATTTTTGGGCAAACGTTCAGAAGTTCTAAGCAAAAAGAGTAATTTTTTTATATCTCTGGACCAGTAGGTGGCTCTTGGCTGAAAAGCTGCACGTAACCTCAGGTCGTACTTGTGATGATGTCTACCAAGTTTGGTCAGAATATGATAAAGTTTTGAGGAGATAAAGCCTTACGTCTATTTTCGCAAGTGCTATGTAAAATTTGTTTGTATGTTTTTCGAAAACGGTTTAAAAAATCTACTTGAATGCCATAACTTTTTGTTGGCACGGTGTTAAGATGATCTGGTTAAATATTCATGAAAATCCAAGCAACAGCCAAGGAAGTAGTTTTTTCAGAAAAGTATTTAGTTCCCATTCGTCGGTCATCCGACGTACGTCTCCGTTCCCTCCTTCAGGGAGCGAGGGTTACCTATGTAACCGAGACGTTTCTAGCCCTTACGGTTCAAAAGTTATCATAAACATGACTTCAAATTTGAACAATTGGTGGCGCTAGAGGGATTGAGTTAGAGACTCCAAATTTGCTATGGTGACAGTTCAGACTGTCCTCTATCTGTGTGCCAAATTTCATAACTTTTCTACAGTAGCATCATCCTGGTTCCCTCGACAAAAACCCAGTAGGATTTTTCAATTTTCCAGGCTTTTGGATTATTGCAGAAAATAAACTCTGTAACAAACAAAAGCTTATATATATATATATATATATATATTTTTTTTTACACGTTTTGTTCATCATGATAATCTTCACAAATGAACACAACTTTTATGAATTTTGAAGCATAAATATATTTGGAAGAAGTCAAAAGGTAAATGTAGGCTGTAAACTAAGAACACCATGCACTGGTTTTCAATGTTAAGATTCCGACAACTCTTTCAGTCTTAGTTTGAAAACATTTCCTTGAAAGTTTGAGTTATAATAGTTTGCAAGAGTGAGATTATAAACACAATAAGGCTATGACAGTGGATTGATTGATGAGTAGATGAGTTTACCTGTTCAGCTGATGGCGTTTACTGTTCCTGACCACCTTTCATTTTGCCAATTGTTAGCAACCACCTTTTACAAGACAACGAAAAGTTTCAACAAGTCACAAGAGAGTATTACTGATGTATTTTATATTGTAGAATAAAATGTGGAAATATCTTGAGCTTGTGTTCAACACAGACCTTATTTGAAGCATTTACCCCCTTTTTAAAAAACCTATTGAAAACACATGATAACTTGTTTCCGGGTTTTGGCTTACAAAAATACGTCAACCCTGCACCACTCTATATCACCTCAACTTTGTGGCAATATCTGCCATCAGGATGTCATAAAAGTAGAGCACACTTAGAGTCTAAGACAGGAAGTATTTGGCAACTTTAGCCTTGATGTCAGATACATTTCTTTATGGTAGATTTCAGCGGGGATGAAAAATTATCAGTGCATCATCTTCTTTACTCTCTTGCAGCTTACTTTAGGTGAGAGTTACACTCTTATGTATATTATTTTTTAATTTGGGTTATGGTTAAACATTAAATATTGTTTTATGACAACCTGTCAAACTGTTTTATGAAACAATCGCTAAATGTATCCCATATAGGGTTTTCTTAACGTTAATCTTTATTCAGAGCACAATTATTTATTTATATTATTTATTACTTAAGTAGTAGACATGCTGTTTTTCATGGAAATCATCAATAATCAGTCTTCATAGGTCAAAGAAGATGTATTTCACACATTATTCAAAAGTGAATTTGAAAAATTTGAATACAGAGATATGAAGACAGAGTTAAGAGAGTTGCTTTTCTACTCTCTTAAAAATAAATGCTCCATAGTGGCATGTGATTCAATGAAAAACAACCGCTTTCCATTGCACAAGAAAATCGTTGCAGTGGAAAAAATATTCTAATAATATAAAATGTTCCTCATACTAAGAAAAAAAAACGTTCTTTTAAGAAGTTTTCACTGAAATCGATTAATAACTTGATCCTCTCTCATGTAAAAGGTGTACACACATCCATTCTGAAGGGACAGACTGTAATATTTCCTCTCCCTGAATTTCCATTGAAGACCATTCATTCGGTTGAATGGAAATATCACACAATCAACATAACCCTCCTGTTGGCTAAGATCAATCTAAATAAACAGGATCCAAAAATTTTCAGCAAGAGGCCTGGGATGCAAATAATGGAGAATGGTACACTATACATTGAAGATATAAAAGATGAAGACTCTGGGAACTACTCTTGCACCATCATTTTCAATGATCAAAGGATGCAGACAGAGCAGATTTTTCTTCAAGTATATAATGGTAATTTTCTTTTCTATCTTACGAATAACTCAGGATAATCAGACAATAGGATGATGGAGTGATTATCTCTGGCAGAAGCTACTCAATAACAATATCACCAATGTATTCTGTATATACATATTTGTAAATTCTTTTGTAATAATCATCTGTTTTCTCTGCTGAAGACTGGAAGACTGAACCACCAAACAGCACCCTTTACACCAAAACATTGACACCACCAGGTACCTTTTCATTCACTTCATTTAACATGGACATTTATTTAAAGGAACATTCCACTCCTCACAAAACTACGTAGCCTTTTTCAGAAAGAAAATGTTGATTCAACTTTTCCACTCTTTTCTCAGTCACCTGGCTAACTGGGTGGCTATTGTGCAGCTAATAAGCAATATGTCACTTCCTCGTTAAGAATGAATAGCAATTTTTTTTTTTAATTGTCATATTCATTTGTTCATTTCGAAGCCTGAATAACTCTGTTACATTGTTTAGGAAGTATCATATTCCCACCCCTTTACCTCACAGTCACTATAGGTGCTGGTCATATAATTAGAATATCATCAAAATGTTGATTTATTTCACTAATTCCATTCAAAAAGTGAAACTTTTATATTATATCCATTCATTACACACAGACTGATATATTTCAGTCTTTCAAATATATTTGTTTATTTCTTTTAATTTTGATGATTATAACTGACCACTAAGGAAAATCCCACATTCAGTATCTCAGAAAATTTGAATATTACTGAAGACCAACACAAAGAAAGGATTTGCCAAATGAAAAGTATGAGCATGTACAGCACTCAATGCTTAGTTGGGGATCCTTTTGCCTGAATTACTGCAGCAATGTGGCGTGGCATGGAGTCGCTCAGTCTGTGGCACTGCTCAGGTGTTATGAGAGCCCAGTTTGCTCTGATAGTGGCCTTCAGCTCTTCTGCATTGGTGGGTCTGGCATATCGCATCTTCCTCTTCACAATACCTCATAGATTTTCTGTGGGGTTAAGGTCTGACGAGTTTCCTGGCCAATTAAGAACAGGGATACCATGGTCCTTAAACCAGGTACTGGTTGCTTTGGCATTGTGTGCAGCTGCCAAAACCTGTTGGAAAATGAAATCTGCATCTCCATAAAGTTGGTCAGCAGCAGGAAGCATGAAGTGCTCTAAAACTTCTTGGTATACGGCTGCGTTGACCTTGGACCTCGGAAAACACAGTGGATGCAGCAGATGACATGGCATCCCAAACCATCACTGACTGTGGAAACTTTACACTGGACCACAAGCAACGTGGATTGTGTGCCTCTCCTCTCTTCCTCCAGACTCTGGGACCCTAATTTCCAAAGGAAATGCAAAATTTACTTTCATCAGAGAACATAACTTTGGACCACTCAGCAGCAGTCCAGTCCTTTTTGTCTTTAGCCCAGGCGAGACGCTTCTGACACTGTCTGTTGTTCAAGAGTGGCTTGACAAGGAATGCGACAGCTGAAACCCATGTCTTGCATACGTCTGTGTGTAGTGGTTCTTGAAGCACTGACTCCAGCTGCAGTCCAGTCTTTGTGAATCTCCCCCATATTTTTTAATGGGTTTTGTTTCACAATCCTCTCCAGGGTGCGGTTATCCCTATTGCTTGTACACTTTTTTCTACCTCTTCTTTTCCTTCCCTTTGCCTCTCTATTAATGTGCGTGGACACAGAGCTCTGTGAACAACCAGCCTCTTTTGCAATGACCTTTTGTGTCTTGCCCTCCTTGTGCAAGGTGTCAATGGTCGTCTTTTGGACAACTATCAGGTCAGCAGTCTTCCCCATGATTGTGTAGCCTACAGAACTAGACTGAGAGACCATTTAAAGGCCTTTGCAGGTGTTTTGAGTTAATTAGCTGATTAGAGTGTGGCACCAGGTGTCTTCAATATTGAACCTTTTCACAATAATCTGTTTTCTGAGATACTGAATTTGGGATTTGGCTTAGTGGTCAGTTATAATCATCTAAATTAAAAGAAATAAACATTTGAAATTTATCAGTCTGTGTGTAATGATTTATTATAATATACAAGTTCCACTTTTTGAATGGAATTAGTGAAATAAATCAACTTTTTGATGATATTCTAATTATATGACCAGCACCTGTATATGTCATGTTTCTGATCATTCAATAGGTATTGTTGATATATCATTACAATGTACTGGAAAATTCTGAATATTTACATAAATCAAACAGATTGTTAGAACTCATGAACATTTTCTTTTCTTTCTTTTCCTTTCGCTGTAGAGACCCACTTTCCTGGCACAGCATTGATCGCAATACCTGTGTGCTCGGCACTTGGAATCCTCTTAATTGTAGCCACTATTTTAATCTTCAAATATAGAAAAAAGTGTTGTTGCACTTCAGGTTAGTGTTAATGTATTTTATCATTTCTCAATTATATATTAATCATGGGGTACTTCAAATTAAAATGTTTTCACTTACTTGCCCTCATGTTTCGCCAACCCTATTTATCTTTCTTTCCTCTTTTCCATTATAATGTCTGAACTAGTGTGGTTATGCTTCAAAATAACGAAACTTCCACTTTCCAGAAATTTGATTCATAAGACTCAACACAACAGCTATAGCTCTCTGTTGGAACAGACTAAAATGTAACATTTCATCTGATTAAATCTTACATGTTTTGTAAGAATTTAGTTATGATCGAAATTGGGTGTCTAAACTATGATCTGTCCAGTAGCATATGAGGTCACCTAAAAGTTAAAGAGACTCAGATTTATTCAAAATGGAGTAGGAAAACTCTTCCATTGACATGTGGGTGTAATTGACTGTTCACAAAGACCCGCCGCCTTTACTGTTGATATTTCCGACAAGCCATGCCGCTCTCACGCCGCAGAAAAATACATCATGTTCTCACGCGGTGAAAAATACATCCCGGAGCAATGAACACTGACAACGCGACGACAGACAAGACAGAGCAGGTTACTTTTGATATTACACCAAGTTTCAAATTTCAAATATTGTAATTTTTTTTAAGAATTTTTAACAATAAATTCAATAAAAAACACAACCACATTAACAATGACAATACCAGACAAAGCACTAAACAAAACACAGATCTTAAATAAATAGGAAGTATAATCAAAGATAAAACAGAACATGTGTGGGAACTTATTAACAACCAAGGAAACTAACTAGAGAACTAATGGTACCTTCACACAACAACAATGTACTAAAAACGGAAACCTTTGACAATAACAATGATATTAAAAAGATCCCCGTTCACACGTATCAGCGAAAATCACTAAAACGCTGCATTATGCATGCCAGGCCAATAGTTAGCAATGTCCATTTGTAAAGAAAGACCACACGCCTGCACACATAAACATTCTTTTACAGAGCACTTGCTCCAAACTCACATGCCTATAGACTAAACACATAACACGTGTGTGCATGCCACCACTGTTTTCACAGTTTTTGTTGTTTACACGTTGACAATAACAGCATTGATTTCAAAACCTTGCACTCTTTCAAAAGTTTGCGTATTCATGCCCCCAAAACGCCGTTGTTGAGTAAATGAACGGCCAAAAAGCATAAAGTCATGCAAAATCAAAGTACATATTAAATGCAAAAGAATCATTTGAAATGCCACTACCTAATCAGATTTTGCTTTTGCTGTTTTTCAGAAGGACCCATCTACGCAAATTTTAGTTTGCAATAATTCAAGGAAATAAAAGGTCACAGGTGGGCAGAGGGACTTAAGATAATAAAAATAGATGAAGGCCCCCTAAAGAGGTAAAAACCCATGATACTGCTGCAGTGATCAAAAACTACGTCAGTTTTTCCTTAGAAACAAATGTACAGAGCGCTGCAGTTATGACTTTTCTGTAGGCCAAACCAAAAGTAAACATCACTGAGGGTGAAGTTGTAGTTTAAAATGCATGACTACTTTTAAATAAGCATCATAGAGTAACAAAATGGTGTATTTGTGGTATCTATTACCAACTATTTATTATTATTATTTTACTTTTCACTTTTATATACACTTAATGTTTACATTGTATGTATGCTTTTACATTATCCGGGCCGTGTCCGGGTCGGATGGGGAACCTGCGCCTCTGCGCGGCCTCGGGGATGAAAAAAGATCTTAAACTAGATGGAACTGGATTAAATATTTTTACTGTTGCGATTCCAAATCGGTTTAATGACCCGTAACTCTGCCTGAGTATCAGGCAAGTGTTCACTGTTGGCCAGAGGAGAACTCGACTAAGCCTGGTTTCTCCCAAGGTTTTTTTCTCCATTTTTTTTTTGAGTTTTGGTTCTTTGCCGCTGTTGCCTTAAAAAAGCACTCTCAAGAATCCCATAGCCAGAGTGTCCAAGGTGTTTATAAGTATTATTATTAATATTATTATTGGTGGTGCATGGTGAATCGATTTGGATAATGTATGTGATTGTCATTTTTTATTTAATTTGTCGCATATTGCTTTTATTGCTTGTATGATTTGGAGTTGATGTTCCTTGTTCTTTGGATTATTCTGTACATTTTTTCACCCTTCTTACATGAGGGTGGATGTTTGAAGGGGTTTTAAAGAACATATGTCAATAACAAGAATATTTTTTAAGAGATTGAAGTACCTTGTGATGAATGTTCTCCCCCATACAACATGTAATTACATTTTTATTGTCTCACTTTTGACCTTTGTTTTTAATTTTAACGCACCCTGAAATCTACCATACCACCAAACCTGTCCCTAACCTTACCCACCTCAATAGCAGCACAAGTGTTCTGGAATAGAAAATGAACACATAAATAAATGCATTGTACCTAACATTTTTTTATATGTAGGCTAAGGACATAGTTAAAGACATGTAATGTATAAAGTTTGACAGTTCTGTGTGGTGCTGCAAGCACTGTGTGTTAGATTTGATACTTCAATAAGTTTATAAGTTGAAAGTTATCTTTATCAAACAAACACGGGGGTCTGAAAAGTCTTTAAATATAGTGACAATGTCACCAAGTTTGCAACAGTGGCTCTGTGGTGATCTTGCAACTGTGGTTAACTGACCTCTTTATGACTATAGGGTAGTCTTAGTCTTTGTGCTTTATTAAGTGTGTGAAGATGATATTGCACCTTTAACCAACAAACTAAATAATGTACAACGTGACTAATAAATCCAAATCAGTTTTCTTTAAAAGAGATCTGAATACTGTATTGTGATAGGTGAGGGCAAAAAGTGACATCTGTGGTGTGTTGTGGTCAAGGCTGCTATGCGGAAATTGGTGTTTTTTTTGTTGTCATCTGACTTACTGTTATCTGTTACCAGCCATCTTTTGTTCTGACTCACTTAAGTGAGTGAATACAGAAAGCGTTTGAAGACCATCAAAAATATACCATCGCTGTTTGTTCATTTTTACTTCTGTTGTATTTTGGTGATTGAACAGTTTTTATAAGGACCCTAATAGTAGTATGGACTCCCACTTGAGAAAGACCAAGACAAAAAGATAAAGCAAAATAAAACAGAAATCTCTAGACTACACATTTTCTTCAATATCAATTCAGATTAGTCAGTTTTAGAACACTAGAGGTCAGTCCTGTCCTGTGAGGTCTGTTTACAGATATACTTTGTTTCAGCGACTTTCAACTGTTCAATCGCCAACATACGCTTTTCACAGACTGTGATTTTGTGTTTTTAACAGTCATCAGCATCGTAAATGTTTTGTTTTTTTTAAATGTATGTGTTTATGTATGCACATATAACACTTTACTTAATAATGCATTGCTTTTTCATTAAATTACAAAAAACTAGTTAACACAGCGGTGAGTGTGTTTCTAATGTGAGTGACGATAAACTTGACTTCTCTCTATTTTTTCCTCCTTTTGAAAGTTGTAAAGAACACTGTCGTTGAGTTTTGCTTTTGATATTTGAGAAAATGGGGACACAAAAATATATACTTAATGTATTCTCTCATTCACCCCCGAGAGAATTTTACCCCACTGTGACGACTTCTGCTTCGAGAAACCTGGACATGTTAAAAGGGTCTATTTCAACCAATGCTGAAGAAACTACACTGTTAAAAAATTACTGTAAATTTTACAGTATAATACTGGCAGCAGGGTTGCCAGCCAGTTACTGTAAACTTTACAGTAGTGTTACTGTAATTTAATTTACAGAATTTCCCTGTATTCTCTGATTACGGTAAATAACAGTATTTTTAAAATTACGAAGGGTCAATTTACAGCAATATTCTGTAAATTTGAGTCAAACCAACACGTGACCCCAGAATGCATTGCAGTTTACAGCAATATGCTGTATTATTAAAAAACAGCCAGCGGCTGTAAAATAATGCTGTAATTTTTACAGTAATTCATTACAGTGTACAGTTTAGACAAAGGTTCCTTTGTGCCTCCCTGTCAGGGTTCTGTCACCTTGATTGATTGTATTCTTGGTTTGGTGACAGGATCCTGACACACAAATGAGTTGTTTGTCTTGTCCTTTCTATAAATGTACAGCTGAAAATGGGTCACACTTTTGTCTTTATATGTACTTACACCAAAACACTTGTGCTGCTATTGAAGTGGGATACGGGTAAGGCTAGGTTTAGGGGTGTATGTTTAAGGGTCAAGAGGAAGGGGTCGTCAGAGTAAAGATATAATTACAGAAATTAACCGCAGATGTAGTTACATTCAGGTAATTACAATCATTTAAGTGCAATACATAAATGCATTGTATCAAACTATTAATTTAAAACAAAGTGGAACTAAAAAAAAAGAAATGTAACATAAAAGTACATAACTCTGTACATCAGTAATGATTATTTTAAGGCTTTGAAATGTAAGCATCATAAAAAGGTTTGTAAATACATAAACACAGTGGTGTATACCTTACACAACAGAAGCTAAAATATAGTTTTAAACATTATGAGGCTGTTTCATTTGAATTTTTAGTTTTGTGTTTGGGTCTTTGATGCCATTTGAGTATGTGTGTGAGTTGAGATGCCTATGATTATGCGGTCTAAGTAGGCAGCTCAATGAGTTTTGAGACAGAGGCATCACATTCTTGATGATGGAACATGCAGTGTGTTAGCGATGGGTGGAGAAAGAACCGTTTGCAATGCAGTGGATTCAGTGTGTTGTGCATGAACAGCCGAGAGCAGAGGGAATCTACACCACATAGAGGTATGTAAGACTCCGTCTTAGGCTACTTTCCTAACTTTAGCCTCATTTTGTTGTCACTGTCAGATGATTTGATCATTTTAACATTTTATTTGAGCATTAATAAGTCCTAATAAAGGTCTTATATCTACTACCCTTATATTTTATTTCAAAATGTAGACATTATTTTGCATTACCATATAACAGATTATTTTTTGTTAAAAAGAAAAGACGTGTTTTATATAAAAATCTGTATATAAACTGTTTATTTAACTGTTCTTAGCAAATCCTGTCTAATAAACCAAACATTTATCTATATTTATATTTATATAATCCTTGTGGAATCATTTTGACCAATTTGATTTTGATCAAATTAATATCATGATTATTGTTGCAGTGTAGTTATGGATGAAACTGCTCAAACACACATTAATGATGTTTTTTCTGAAATATTTAGTGATTCATTATTGATACATCAAGACTAAAGACTTTGGTCTGGACATGAATATGCAGTCTTATTTATTTATTTATTTATGAAAAATAAAGTCATAGAAACTATGATATAACTCACAAACGTATACACTTATATTTGAGCTTGATAATGGACACTTGTATGCTCTTTTTTCTTTCATATCCAATCCAGATCATCCATTTAAAAATAATAATTAAAATTTTAGTTTGGTAAAGAAATTAGTAAATTGGCCCATCTTAAATTTCTTTGACTATGTTCGTACTAACATTTTCAATTAATCATTTGATACAATGTACTCATTGTGTACTACGTTTTTTTTAAGTCTTATTTTTACATATATAGTTTCACTGCTGACCCTTCCCTTACCACTTAACCCCCCGTAAACATAACTATACCACCAAACCCTAACCTCACCCGTACCACATCAAAAGCAGCAAAAGTGTTTTGCAATCAAGAACATATTGTATACATTGTACCTAACCATGATTTTTTCCATGCAAGTACGTTAAAGACACCTAATATAAAGAATGACCGCAAAATTTCCATTGAGCTGCAAAACTCACAAATTTATACTTAAAATGTCTTTTTGTCTGTAATTTGAACACAGATGGCAGCCCTTCAGTAAGATGCTGGAAACGGCCCTAATTTACAGAAATCATCACCTTCACTGTAATCCCACAAGACTGACCTGGACTGTTAAATGCCCTCTCAATACAAAGGGTACACATCTTTAATTTTACAATTATAGCTTATAATTCAGTGCTATAGTTGCTAAAATACAAAATTTGCTTTCCACAGGCTAAAATGTTTGTGGTCTCCTTGCCAAGATGTCTACAGATCTGTGTGTCTTTGGTAATGGTGTCCAGACTACAAGGTGTGTGATTTGCAGTAATCTCTTTGTTCTGTGTGTAAGTGGTTTATTTGAATTAGTCTCAGTATTGCTGTGTTTCAGGCAGGGTCTCAGCTCCAGCACGTCTGGAGGCCATGGTTGAACAGCCCTTTACTCTGAGTTGTACGCTTGTGAAGGCTAAAGGAGAATCAGTTCATCAGATCCGGTGGATGGACGTGCAGAACCAGACGCTAATCACTTACCAGCCTGGTCAACAAGACAGTGTGAGCGGTCAACAGCATGTGGAGCTAGCGGCCTCTCCACGAGATGCCAGCGCCATCACCATCAAACGTGTCAGCTACAGGGACGAGGGCTGTTACACTTGCATCTTTGACGTTTATCCCAAAGGCTCAAGGGAAGGACAGACCTGCCTTACGGTTACAGGTGAGACTTGGGTGAGAAATTTTGGGAAAGTGCATCGACACAACTTCCGTTTGACGTGACAACAACACTGGGACTTTAATTAATGGTGGGGATTTTTCATTGACTCATTTTGCAGTTACACCAGTAGGTGGCAACAAGTCATAATGAGAAAATCATTGAATCATTCACTCAACTGATTCATTGAAAAATGCTGATTCACTCTGGAATTCCTCGAAGAGTGAGTCATTGAATCGTTCACTAAAAACCAATTAGCACAAACTTGCTGATCAATTCAGGAACAAAGCACAATACTAGTGCGTAGCGATTTAATAGAATTGAATTTGACGTTTATATGCATAATGCTTTTCACAATACATATTGTTCCAAAGCACCATTACAGAAAATGCTTGTTTCATTGTTAATGTTCATGAGTGTGTCAACGTAACGTCCATTTGGTATTAATATGCAGCTACAATATACAATACATGTAGATAACGTCAGCAAACATGTTAGGCAGCCATTACAACTTGTGCTGATAATAAATAGAATACAGAATATATTATAAAATACAGGATAATATTACATTAGTTTGATTGTACATTTTGAATATTTGTATATTGATCCAAAGTTGGTGACATCAGAAGTCTTCACAATTGTTGTTATTGCCTGAAATCATCACACAAGCTGGTTTCAAAGTCAAAGTTTGGAGAAACAAAAGGAAAATAACTGCTATTAATAGCATTTTAGGCAAAAGATGAACTCTGAACATAATCAGGAAGGCTATTTTAGAGTTAGGAGACAAATGGGAAAAAGCTTTAGCTCCTTTAGACTTTGATATCCTCTCTGCTAACAAAAGTTCAGAGTTCTGTGACTTTACAAAGCGTAATGCATTATAACATGATAGAGCATCAGTTAAATACAAAGGAGCTTGGCTGTTTAAGGCTTCAGGGCCACAGGAGGATATTGAGAGCAACTGCTCATTGAATATGCACTTGAAAGACAAGTGCTACTTTACTAGTAATACGTTGATTATCAATGTTTCAAAGTATATTTAAAAACTAATTAGTTTATCGTCAGTTTCTGTGGGAACAATAACACACTTCAGCATGGTTGTGCTTTTGGATATTGTGTTCTGGATCCTAGTAGAGAATGTGAATGTAGATGAGAAACAGCTTTTGGGTCAGGTAGAGACCCAGCTGGTGGATTCTCAGCACCTGCCGATCATTCATAGGGAGGTTGTGGTGACTACTGTCCTTCCCTTACTCTAATACCTGAATATTTGTCTCAACTGGGTCTCACTGAGATCTCTGACTCCCAGAGCCTAAATACCCCAGTTGTTTAACGCAGATGGTAAACTGGTTTGTCTAGGGACATAGTTTAAAACTATATATTGTATATAGTTTAAAACACAGTGTTTGTTATCATGCCATTGTTAATATAATAGTTATTTTGATTGCTTTACAGCAACAGTGATCTCAGAGGGTAACAAGACTGCAGTGGGTGGTAAACAAGTCTCTCTGGCCTGTCGGTATGCACTGCCCGAGAAAGTCAAGCAGGTGTTGTGGAAGAAGATTGTGAATAAAGCAGAATCCCGTGAAGTTGCATTTTTTGCAAAGCAGAGTGACCCTGTCATTGAAGAAGAGTTTGTGGACCGTGCAAGCTTGAACCCTTCCCTGTCAGACACAGAGCTCACTTTATATCCGGTCCGAGCTCAAGATGAGGCCTGCTACACTTGTGAGTTCCACACGTACCCGGATGGCACTAAGAGTGCCACAAGTTGCCTCACTATTTTTGGTAAGTTCCTCAGAGTTTTATTGCACTGTTACAGTGAAATCTCCATTAGTTCGATAATGCCGATATTTGTCAATATTTGATATACTTGGTCCTCTGATTGTTGTTAGCATGACAATACGTTTGACCGGTTTCATTTATTGGCTGGTGTGTCTCAGCGAGCTAACAGTGCTCGTCAGTGACAAAATGACTGAGATGGCCAATCAAATTAAAGAGGGCAGGGTTTACTGTTCACAGATCCAAATATGAATGGTAGGGTAAATGTCCGTTTTGAGAAGTAAAAACAACCAGAATACAGAACATATTCTTAGAGCTCACACTAATGGTCATCATATAAAACAAAAAAGAAAATAACTTGACAGGTTTAACTAAATACATGATTAAATAATGTAGTAAATATTTGATTTTTAGACTGAACTGAGTGAAACACAAATTAAGCCCAGTGTATACAGCTGGTAGCGCTTAAGCACAGAGTGGTAGAGAGGGGAGGACAAGGCTAAACACAAACAGGACTGAAGAAAATGAGGCCAACAGACAGAGGGAGAGAGAGCGAGAGAGATATGAAAGAAACTGATTGTAGGAGGGTGAAACTGTGAGATCTATGATTTATTCAGACTGTGGCCAAAGGGAATGACTGTGTCACTGTTCCACTAACACAGTGCTTTTCTCTATGTGCTTCTCTTTTCTTCTGCCCTGTCTCTCTCGGATTGATGTTCGCTTATTGCTTTTGCTCTGTACTGTTGCATTTTTTCCAAACTAGAGTATGGAACCAGCAATGACTACTTAAAGGCATTGTTTACCCCCCAAATTAAAATTCTGACATTATTTACTTACCATTGTGTTGTTCCAAACCTATGACTTAATTTCTTCCGTGGAACAGATATTTTGATGAATGGTTTTGTTCATACAATGACAGTCAGTGGGTCCAAATATCAAGTCTTCAATGTATGAAGAAAAGCACTGACGTTTTTCAAACTATCTTTTGTGTTCCACAGAAGAAAGAAAGTCATACGGGTTCAGAATTATGAGGGTGAGTAAATGATGACAGTGTATCAACTTGTCATGTAAAAACATTCCCTCATCTCTTATTCATACCATTCTTGTATTATTCCGGGGTCATGATTTTGTAAGAATGTGAATTACTTATCCTCTGTTGGAATGACAAGCATATACCCCTTTTTAGGCCAATGCTGTGGTTTGAATGGGCATCTCTGTAGCTTTGAAATACTGGCAAAATCATGTGGGATGTAAACACTCAGATCAAGCCAACACAAATGGTTATCATTCAGTAGAGTCAATGCATGCTTATGTGTTGGCATTAAGAGGCCAAGTCTTGGCTTTTTAGCATGGCTCTGTTGGCCCCTACTGGGAGATTGAACATTATTATGTTTGGACATTATATTGAACATCTAGAATTCATGATCTGTATCTGTGAACAGATAAAACATCTCAAACATATTTTACATTTTTGTAACTTGGCTATTTCTAAAAGGAGTGGTGGTTATGACGCTGGATGCTGTAACTGCTCACTCTGCAGGTCCATGTCATCTATCTCCACAGATGGTCATTTACATGTAGCTGTGAATTCTGACTCAATAAAATGTTTAAAATGTTTCACACCCCTAGACTAAACTCTCTGGGAGTAAGACACAAAACCTATATCCTCTATCATACATTCACAGTCTTACCCAAACCTCAAGTAAGCTACAAGACCGCATCTCCTGGAGTGATTGAGGCCAACTGTACTGCCGTCGCCCGGCCACAGGCTGAAATAGTATGGAACGTGGAGGGGAATGACCGGATCATTGGTCAACCTGTAACCACTGCTATCCAGCAGAGTGATGGGACGACTCTGGTCATCAGTACGTTGACCATCCAGGCTGGACTCCTGAAGGATGTCTCTGTCAAATGTCTTGTTCATCATAAAGGACTGGAGACCGCCATTGCTGTTTCAATGAACACTAAAAGTGAGTGTGAACTATTTTACTATGCACTTTGCTTATGATGGTGTATATTGTATATAACATTTTTATAAGATATTTTTCTTGTATGTGCAAAGTTTGGTTAGCTAAATTTGCATGAAACACACTCACAAGAAAAAAAATAAATCACCAGAGAGAAGCAGCTCATGAGCAGTCATCCGTTTACTCACTCACATGCTCAGCACAGAGAAAAACAACACCAACTTGCAATTCAGGAAACTCACTGAAGTTAATCAAGTTTTTTGAACAAGAACATATATATATTTAACCTTACAATTGTTTGAGGTAAATGGGTTCATTGTACTATGAAAATCATCTGAAAATATCTCAGGCTATGTATGTAACCTGGTTCCCTGAGAGAGGGATGAGATGCTGCGTCATGGCGTTGATGCTATGGCAATGCATGATTGTCTGATTGGCTTAAGACATGAACGTCATGACGTACTGTTGTGAGTCACCGAGTCCATAAACAGACACCAGAAATGTGTGTTGATACATTCAATTTTTGCACAGGCATAACCAGGACATGGTAACACGATGGAGTGTATCGTTCCCCTCTCAGGGAACCCGGTTACATACCTGTACAGAGAGGACCATACATCATTAGATGAGAGCAAGAGCCTTGGAAGAGGACATACTCCTATGGAGTGAGCCCTGAATTTAGATGCAAAGCCATTCCAAGCATTCTAAGAAGAGGGTAACAGTGTCTTAGTTCAATGCGAGATACGCCGTTTGGTGACTACATTCCCTCTACTGCAACCACTGAAACAGACCAGAAGCTCATAAGATCTATGCCACTGGCCTGAGCGGTGGACATAGATTCTCAAACCACAGGCAAGACACAACAGATGCAGGCTTTTCTTGCTCTTGTGTCTCATGAGGCAGAGAGAAGAAAGCCTGCAAGATAATTGGCCGACCAGCAAGAACTTTGGAATATAGTCCATTCTGGGGTGCAGTATAGCTCTGACATCACCTGTAGCAAAGTCTAAGGAGGAGGAGGCTACTGAAAGGGCCTGAATGTCTCCTACTTTCTTGAGTGACATCAAAGCTTGCAATAAGCCTACTTTGAAAGTCAGCATCTTGCCTGGGACTGATTCCAAGGGCTCAAACTGGGTCTCTGTTGAGGCTCCCAAGACCAATGTTTGGTCCCAGGAGGAAGCCCGAGCCTGGCAGATAGTCCACAACCGTCTGAGGCAGTGAGGGGTGCATCCCCACGGATGAACCATCTATATGAGGGAACTCCAGTACTGGACCGACAGGACAGTTAACTGGATCCATCATGTTGCTCACACCAAGATACATACAGTTGCCATTCCAGGGCATATAACTTCCTAATGGAAGGGGAGCTACAGTTACTTCTGCAGAAAGATCAGAATCTATGAGCTGGTGCACTTCAGGGGCCAGAGCCAATATATTATTATTATTATTATTATTGAATATTATTATTCGGATGCCAGAATGTCAAATGATAAAAGTAAATTGAAGTCTAACTGAAGAAAAAGCGACCTGTTTAAGAGAGTGAAAATTTTGATTTATATGCATCCAAGACCTTCTTATTTCACTTTCACAAAAAGACAAAAGTTAAAACATTTAATTATATATTAATTTATAAAAATTGACATAAAAGTGCCCGAAGCTGAAGAAACATCCAGTAAAATATTATGAATCCTTTCCTTAAATCAAATAGTAACTGAGAACAAATGCTCTAAAAGTAGCAACCAGTCTGTGGCTTTCTCTGCTTCTCTCACCAGTTGGCACAGCACTTACTATCCTGATCTCTGTGACTACAGTAGCGTTCCTTCTGGTCCTGTGCCTCTGTTTCTGTTTGTGGAAGTGTGTCCTGCGTAAGGATGGTGAGTATTCATATAGCGATCGGAAATAATGAGAACAATCCAGAACAGCTCTGCAAAATATTACAACAAAATCATATAAAGTAATATACAAAGATTTAAATGGACATGCATTTGTCGTCATCAGGCCAGTCTATTTAAGTTTAAGATCCCACCATGCAAAGGTCAATATCCTCTAGTGCTCTCAGATGTCTGCCCAGTTATCTATGACAAATTGACAGCAGTTATCCTGTCTACGTTCCCCTGCCTGTGTCATTGAAAATTTGTCACAATCAAAAGCAAATAGTGTCTTTAATTTTCCAGCTTGTTCTCCAGTTTTGAAAACGTAATAATTAATAACATTGAAAACAGCTTCATGGAAATAGTACGTGAGCAACTGCACTTTGTGGCTTTTTGCATAGAACAGTGAACATAATTGATCCATAGCAGCTTGTTTCTGTTTGGCCGTGATGTTTTTTTTTTTACCCAAGGGTTACTAGATTGTTCAGGCCAGTCCTCGCTGTAGCGGCACTATTGATTTTTGATGTAAGCACTCCCAACATAGTGATTCTGAAGTCAAGCTGCTGCCGCTTCTGGCAAGAGAGTTCATTACTTTCCGATTCCTTAAACAAACATGGGTCAATGACAAATGAAGTGCTCCAAAGATGAAGAAAAGGAGAAATCTAGTAAACTTTGTACTGCTGTTAGTTTGATATATTTGTGAAAATCCTTTATATCATACAAACAAGATATTTTATTGGACTCATTTTTTAATGACATAATGATTCTACTGGGCTGTTCCTCAAACATGTTTTTACTCTGTTCTGCTTTTCCATTGTTTTTGTTTGTAAACAAGCATTAGCTGGACATTGCATTATTTGCAGGATCTCACGCATGAGCATCATGCTTTTAGAAAGGAGTATCAACTTAAAAGATGTTCAACAGATTTTTTTTTTTTCTCGTTTCCACTGCTCTGCACTTAGGATTTTTAAATGCAAAAAATAGTCATTTAAAGATAGTTTTCAAATAGGTCCAGGTTTAGCCTGACTTAAAAGCCCATTAATTTTTTCATAGAAAAGGTGTATTAATGTCACTGTATAACACATGTGCATGTACTGCAATATATGACTATACATAATGGCAATATGGCAGTGTTAAAGGATTAGTTCACCCAAAAATGAAAATTCTGTCATTTGTTACTCACCCTCATGTTGTTCCACACCCGTAAGACCTTCGTTCATCTTTGGAACTCAAATTAAGATATTTTTGATTAAGTCCAATGGCTCAGTGAGTTTCTATTGCCAGCAATGTAATAAACACTTTCAGATGCCCAGAGAGATACTAATACATATTTAAAACAGTTCATGTGAGTACAGTGGTTCAACCTTAAATGTTATAAAGTGACAAAAAAATAACGACTTTTCAACAATATCTAGTGATGGCCGATTTCAAAACCCTGCTTTAAAGCTTTACGAATGTTTTGATTTAAATCAGTGGTTCGGAGCCTCATGAACATGCATATATATATATATCTATCTATATATATATATATATATATATATATATACATTTGAAGCAACAGAAAACATCTAATTAATGTGAAACCATTTTCCAATAGCTGTGGCTTATGAATGTGTATATTTGTCATGTTCTACATGAGCAGAGCCTGAAGAGCATCAGTTACAGAGAAGAGCCCGAGAAGACAGAGAAAGAGAGAGTTGAATGTAGGTGTCTTCAGGAATGTGGAACAGGAAGTGCAAAGTCTCTTCCTGTATCAGCT
Source organism: Opsariichthys bidens (assembly GCA_037194245.1). Taxonomy (NCBI): domain Eukaryota; kingdom Metazoa; phylum Chordata; class Actinopteri; order Cypriniformes; family Xenocyprididae; genus Opsariichthys; species Opsariichthys bidens. The sequence goes on along the minus strand of CM074281.1, from coordinate 29,590,297 downwards.
TTTCCACCCTTAACACAATTTTCCAGATTTTCAGACCTGATCTAATAATGAGAAATTAATAAATAAGTAAATAAATAAATAAGTTTTTATTTGTTGTGTGCGTTTGTGTAACCATAACCAGTGTTATAAATACTAATATTTTTTATTCAAAATGTCACTGTGAATCCCATCTATATTTAATATTTCTATTTTACTTTAATATTTAGCCCCTTTACGTTCCTCCTAATGTATCTAACCTAACAAAGACTACTTTAATGTCCTCAGGCATTCCTGTTCAAACAAAGCTGGCAGTGTTATTGCTTAATTATTGTTTCAGTATTGTGAGTTCATTTAAGTTTCTCATGCTCATGCATTAGAGGAGTCTTTAAGTTTAGATCAACAAACCTCTAATTTTCTGATTTTGTCTGACATTCATTCTACTTTCTGATCTGAATTAAAAACAGTCAGGCTGTGAGAGAACTGGTTTTAACACACGTTTTTGATGTTACAGTGACATCTGTGCTTGGTCATGTTTCCACAGAGTGAATCATTTTGTTCGTGGCAGAGGGATATGTGAAGACGAAAATCTCCCATCATCATGTTACCTGCTTTTCCAGCCAAAGAAAACCAGTGACACATCTCTACCTGCGGAAAGATGTTACATTCTGAACAATTTGTAAACCCATCACTAATATGAAGATTGCCGTGTTTTATCTTGGCACGGGATATTAATTAAGTAGTAATTGTCTGTTTTAATACTGTTATTTTACCCACCCACAATGCATCTGAAATAAAAACTCTTGAATTATCTGGGAAAGAAAGCTATCCACTCAGATGAAGTGTAAGAAAATGTCCTTGTTTATTGTTTTTTTTTTTTATCAACCATTGTGAATAATTAAAACAAGTGGTGCTCACTGCAGCGGTAAATGACGTCCGTCCGGCTCTCTCCAGTTCAGCTCCGCCTCTGTGGACCTGATGGGTGAGGCTTAACCTATTTAGTTTGGGGTTGGCAGACTCTGGGGGTAGAGTAAGTTTAGGGTTTGAGTGAATGTCAAGCTCCACCTATTGTGAGCAGCCTCTCAAAGTAAACGACATTAAGGATTACACTTTCTATTGAAAAAAGCATGATTCTCATTTAAATTAGGATAAAAAAAATTAGTGATTGTAATTTTTTTTTGTCAGGAAACCTTATGCATCCACTGATAGAGGATAAAACTTCTGTAGACTTCTCTACACCAGACAACAATTCTTACTTTCCTATTTTTTTAACCCACAATAGGGTGTTGAGTACAGTGGCCCAGTAGTGCACAACACAATGAAATTAAAAAAAGCAAACATAAGTTCACAACACGACGGAAACAAGCCACAACAAAATTGAGCCACAACACAACGGAAATGAAACATTAAAGTTTATAAATATAATGCAATACTATTCGGCATAGCCTTTATCAGTAATATAATTTCTAGCTCATTCTGTGAGAAGGGAAAGTTATAAAAGGAAGTTATTTCAAACACTCGATGTTCCCTTTTGTTGTAGGCTACAACAAGTTTGTAAACACTTCTCATTACAAATTTGGAAAGATGTTTGGTGCCTGTAGCTTTTTTAAATGCAGCATTTACTGCGAACCGATCGATCCGCTCTGAACAGTGCTGCACTTCAGCACGAAACATGCTGGACATATATTTATTTATTTAAAATTTGAAGACTTTCATTATCTCACTAAGCCAAATCGCAATTTTGGTTTAATTTCAGTCAGTCGTGCAGCCCTAGATTAACCTCACACAAGCACAAAACAAATTCTCACTTCACACGCTAAACTGTGTCACACGAGTGCAAATGTGATAAAAAAAAAAAAAAAATTCCGTAGAACTTGCAACATATGTTGCACTGTACAGCCCTGGGTCTATCATATCATTCTTCAGTTTTCTGATGTTTGTATCATGATCAAATATATACTTTTATAATTTGGCAGGAGCTACTTGCACTGAGTGACAATAGTAGCATTTTCTTAGCCATGCCATTTACACTTGGTGAAAATAGTGATCATTTAAAAAGTATCAGTTCTTGCAATAAGAGTAAATAGCTTTAGATGCTATCTATAGTTTATATAGGCAGATACTATTTTGCACCTCAGTATTTTTGTACATTAACAGCATGCAATAATATCATAGAGTGTAAATGATTATATTTATTAAAATTATTAAATGCTGCCTTAAGAGAATAATAAAAATCCTCCATACACCTTCCCCAACCATACCCAATAAACACTTTTAATATTATTAAACACTCGATCGCAGTTTATTTCCAATTTTATAACATTATTTTCATTTTTATAATAAAAACAATTGCAAACTCGGCACAAGGCGGATCCGAACCCGTGTCAATCTTGTTAAAAGCCAATAACGTGAGTCTACTCGCTGCTGCTGCACCACTGAAAAAATTGTATAAAACTTGAGTGACATTGATGGGCAGAGCTTGTGTAAATAGCTTTGCCAACAAGGGTATTTACACTTGGTGTAAATAGACACTCAGTTATAGTTTTGTATAATCTTGATTTTGCTGTGTCCCTTCATTTTTTAAGGTAGACATCCACACTGCCGATGAAAGGATGAAAGTCCAGTGAGGTAGATTGAGCACTACACTGTTGTTTTTCACTCTAGTCTTTGGATACTATTAGGAAATCATTCAAATTTTTCTATCTCATTCTTTGTTGTTGTTGTTGTTAAATGATTAGGTAGACTGAACTAGAGATTTAGAGACTAACTAGAACTATACATTTTAAGTTCATTGGTCTCTGAGCCCAGAACAATGGTGGGAAAACTAAACCATGCTGGAGATGCACTCAGATAACACTGAGAGGTCGTGACAGCTTCTTCAAGCGTTCACTATAGCCGTGGAAATGCATTATTTGCAGTCTGCTGAGGAATTAAATGGCTGACAAATATTTCAAGTTTTGCAGGCTTTCATTTCTAGAAAATCGTGTTGCTTTGAACTTTTGTATTACTGCATGTGCACATGTGCAAGCCAGTGCAATGATAACATCTGCTAAAAGGTGAAGAGTTTTTATTCTGTCCCATGTATGTTCAATGATTTGCCATAATTCTGAGGACGTGAGAGTATAGGCCACATTTTTAATTAGAATGACCAAATTCACTTAGAATCCTGTCTATTCAATAAAGTATGGAATAAAATACTTAATTTTCCTACTGTGATACATGGATGTTGTATTTATTGTGTGCTTCAAGTAAAGAGTATTGACTTCTGTTGTGCATTTCTGTAACTTCGCATCAAAAAGCAAAAGAAGTCTTGCCTTCGAAATGATTTAATCTGTTATATTTGTCAAATTAAATGAGTGTTGCACAATGTACTTTATTATAGTGGTGGTTCAGTCTATTAACATAGTTGCTTTGGAAAAGTTAAAGGGCAACAAAAGAAAAAAAAAAAGGGTCCTTGTCATGATATCTTATCATAATATCACAGTATTAAGTTTTAAATATTCCAAAGAGTGGCCATTTCAACATTTCAGTGCCTATTTGATACAGTGCAGTTTAAGATGATCAAGACATGAAAGTTAAAAAATAATGTCCAGTACATGCAGATCTTTAATTTATTTATGAAATATTTAGTTTTCTACATTCTTTGTATACGCGGGATGACTTAAAGCAGATTGATAGGGAAACATATTTATTTTTCTTTATTTGTCTTTTCTGTTGTGTAAATCATATTTTTATTTAAAAAAAATACATAAAATATACCTAAAGCTTTTTATTTATTTATTTTTGTATGCGTTTCTATAGCTGGTAAAGCATTTTGCAAGCAATCCCAAAATCACACACACACACAAAAAATCTAGAATTCACGTTTAAAAAAAAAAGTTTCTAGTAAATACATAAATGTAATGTTCAGTTAAATGAAAACATAATTTCGGTTCCTCACGGTGCTTTATAAATTTTGACAATAGGCCAAAGTGAAACATTTTTGTAGCTGCATTCCAGGAAAAAAATGTGTTTCAGCACTTGTGACTTGCCAAATCAAACTCTTTTCACACTGAAGAGTTCCAGTTAATGTTAGATCTAAACCTGCCCCTTGTATTCTCCTGTCAGGCGGCTGACACCAGCTTTGTTCTGTTGGGAAAAAGACTGCAGTTTGTTCATGATTACGTAGAGAGAGGATTGGAGGGGTCTTGTGTGACTAACAGCCTGTAATCTGCTTCCTTTGACACTTTTTTGATAAGCATCTCTTTTGGCCTTGTGACTCCGCTGGCCTTCTCTAGTCTGAGACATCCCAGACAGCAACATAGTATGTAATCAGATGTGGGCCAACACTATGTTGCTGTCTGGGATGTCAGGTTTAAGGCCAGAATACACTACACTAACTTTTAAAATCGAAACAGGAGTCAACTCTATAGTCGCTGAAAGTTTGAACTATGACTACTCTCTGACTTTAAGCAACTAGAGTTGACTCCTCCAGACTGTAAATCAAGGCAAATATCTACATGAAAGTAATGTATTCCAACCTTTATTTTCATTACTATTATTATTTACATGTATATTTTTTAAACCATGAAAACATAAAGTACAAATAAATCAAATGTATTTATTTTTGCATGTTATATGGCTGCCGTTACTGCCAAAATGTGGCTTTTAGTATTTTTAACATTAAATGAATCTGAATCCTCATTCAATTAATTTAATGTTATCTAATCTGAGAGTAATTGTGGAGCGATGGAATTGAAATTCTACAGAAAATATAAGCTATATGTAGCCTTGAAAGCATTAAAACAGAATGTGGCAATACAGCTACACAACAGTACATTCACACAGAATGTCACTTTGCTATGTTCCCTTATTTGTACTGGTTATTCTTGGTAGACAAGAGCAATATTTAGAGGTATGGCTCCACCTACTGGTTAATATCAATGGATTGTTCCTCTTAACCCTCTATTTGGAGCCAGTGGAACTGAAGTTTATAAAAACAATATTGTGAAATACTTCTAAAATTATTTTTCAACTAAAACCATATTGTATTTGATCAGCTTCTCATTAATGAGTAAATGCTTTTACCATATTACTTTATTTTAAATTGAAAATATTACAAGAACAAAAACCAGTGATGCAATAAATATATTTTTAATCAATACTTATGAGACGTTTTATTTGAATTGATCATTATATGAATTACCAGCATGAAGAAGTCCAACAGCCCGGGTGAAGGGAATGTGCGTGTAAGTCTTTCTGGCGGTTCTGTAAAATCATCTTAATTTAATAAAATTTGGATTCTCAATTCTTATCTGACTCCATTAATAATTTAATCTGACTCCAATTGTAATCGACCTCTAATGATAATTTTTCTCGTGTTACGTTGATCACTGATCGTGTAATTAGATATGAATTAATTTAGATCTTTGATTTTTTGATTTCTCTTCATTTCAATTGTCCTTTCATTCGGGTGCCGGACCGCTCATAGACTATGCCCAGCTGGAAAGCATGCCTAACGTCACAACCTGATCAGTTTAGAATCAAAACAGAGGTATATAGAGTTTACTAAAAAACACAAATTATGGAATCGCCACATGCTTATTCTCATAAAAGTGCCATTCGATTTAGTCACGATACTATAACATGTTAAGTCATAATAGTCAGAAATCTGAAACCTTAATACCGTGCTCATGCTCCGTCTACTACGATTTCAGTATGACCTATCCTGACAACTAGAATTGCGGAAGTCTCGAAAACCTCTCGAAAATCTACCGGGATCAAATGATTTCAGACGGATTCAAAATAAATCAAGATGTAACAATTTATTTATCAGGTAAAAATGTTTCAATGCCAATTACATAATTACACAATTCAAATATAATGAATACATAACATCAGTTACTCAAAAGATTTCTCTAAGAGTATTTAAAAGTTATGCATACACACAGAGATGGTGGATGAAAGTCTTAGAGACGTTCACCATCTCTATGCGGGGGTTCTGATTACAGAATGTCCCGTCTTGCTGCTGTGTCTTTTCCCCTAAGTAGCCAGACCAGAACAAAAGAGTTGTAAATATTTATTGCCCCCACACCTGGCTTTGGGGGATAGGAGGTGGTCTGCTTGAAGACAACAGAATTCTCCTAAGTTTTCAAACTTTCTCATAATACTAGTGACTGCTGTGAAACTGAGACCATTTTACCAATCGCACTGAGACATTTAAAATGATACTAAACATGAAATTGGAAAATAATAGATTCACAAGATACATCATACATAGTACATATGCATCCTTGGAGAACTTCGGTGATTTGGATCAGGGGGGACAAGGGAGAGGGGAGAGGGGGAGGGGGGGGGGCTGGTCACATAGCTGAGGGAGGACAATTAGGGCAAGGCGTTGTCCTATTCCTTTGAAGTCTTCTCTCCAGATGAGTTTTATTGCTTAATTGCAGGATGCCTGATCTCAGCTTTATCTTAGCAGGAAAATCAAACCTTACAACTTCTTGTTCAAACCCTCTTTCCTTTTTCATTTATTGTGTGCATACACAAGCATGTTCATGAACAGAATGCCGTCCCAGAGGGAAGGAAAAAATGTGTGTGAGTGAAAGAGGCTAATTGTATTTTACAGAGGTAATTTGAGACAAATCTAACTATCTAATTAATTCAATTATGTTCACTTTTGGGTTAAAACACGTGAAACAATTTAGTTTTAATGGTTATATCTCTTTTAATTTTTAAATTTAAAAACGTTTTAAGCGTATTTTGATAGTTAACATATATCCAAAGGTTCATTTTTGTACTAAAATGTATGGCTTTTTAAACAATCGTTACAAAACTACATAAAGCTTTGTCAAAGGGAACATTTTAAAAATCTTCTGATGGATAACCTTTCTGGCGGGATTTTACATATGAAACAGAGATGCATATACAACCTGGCTTAAGCAGTTATCTCTCATGTATAAAGGACCATCACGACCTTCTGACAGCGTGTTGACAGTTCCAGTTTTGAGGCCGGATGTGTTGTTGTGGTCAGTGTTTCTTCCGAGTACTGCACACAGACAAATTCAACACACTTCAGTAGATCTGTATACTCTAAACATGTTGTGGCAAAAATTTAACTCATACCTCATAAGAGACAAACTCGTTCAAATTGTCTTTTCAAAAGTATTAATTTCTTGCAAGAAAGACCAGACAGTCATACAGCAACAGAGGTTTCTGTAGAGTGCGACAAAGTGACACAGGTTGCTCCAGCTTTATATCTTCCCTCGGCCCTTCAAGGTCGCATCTCGCACACTCTTACTTTCCCTCTTATGGTAAAAAGAAAAGACACTATACCTTAGACTCTAGATTCAGGTCATGCACAGGCCCCCTTTAGTCCCGCAGCTGCTCCTCCATATCTCAAAAGTGTGTTCACAGCAGATAGAAAAGCATGCATCAGCTTATAGCAAAAACCCCTCAATACTAAAATTTCTTCCACAAAACAGGACAATTGTTAAAAATTGGCTCATTTACTATTTATGAGAATTTATTCAGAATCACTGGAGGATTTTTCTAAATTGCAATTCAAAGAGAAAAATATTCAACAAAAAAAAGTGTTCTCTTGAACATTCACATCTTGTAAGCCACTTCATGTTTAATGCCAATTTGAAAACAGGTTTAAGTACATCTTAATTTGCTAATGTCTACCTGAAGCAAAGATATGAGATATTACATTGATAATGTTCATGTGTGTGACAACATGTTCATGAGTAACACACTTTGCACTATAGAACAAGTTTATTTTGTATATTTTATTTTGTTAATCAGATTGCTTTCTAGGACCTTTAGGAGATGAAATAGAAGTTAAGTGATATCCCAAGTTCAATTAGAGTTCATATAACTGTATGTTCTGGAAATAAACTGCTTTCACATCTCTACATAACCTGTGGGACCTTGTAACATGAGTGTCATTCCATTTTAAGCGTGCGAGAGAGAGCGCACGTACGCGCTTCAAAAGGATAGAGCGCCAAGAAAAACAGATGAGGGGCAAAACAAGACACAGACCAAGCCACCGAGACTGTAACACGGTCTAAAAAAAGAATCACATGTTTTTGAGTTGAGTGCACATGAGAAACCAGCAAAACGGTACATAATGTATTACAATACAAAATAACTGACACTATTCTCGTGAAAGAGCATCTGCAACAATATTGTATTTATGTATACATGTATTTTTGGGCCATCAAGACCCAACACATTAAGCGCTGGTTATGATTATACATACGTGATAGGAATACCAATGGATTGTGGTCTGTCACGCTCGCATCTACCTCCAGCGTGAACGGTCGTGACAGTTCAGGGGTTGACAGGACTGGAGCACTACAAAGAAGAGACTTTGCACACATAAAAGCATGTTGACACTCGTCAGACCAACAGAAAGGTTTTTTTAGGACTGCATAAAGACGTCAACGGTGCCTCGATCGTGGAGAAGTTTACAAAAGCACCTATAATACCCAGTCATTCCTAAAAATCGCCACAGGTCCCGCCTTGTCATAGGATAAGACAGAATTGGCAGCTACTTTAGCATCTACTGGTCGTACTTTTCCTTGGCCAACTTGCTTGCCTCGATAAGTGATAGTTGCTTTTGCAAATTCACACTTTTTCAAATTAAGTGTAAGAGAAGAATTAGAAAGAAGACTAAAAATGTTTTGTAACGTCATATGCACAGTCCAAGTGACAGAACAAATCACCACATCATCCAAATAAACATTAAACTGGTCAACATCTGTCAAAACCAACTCCATTAAACGCTGGAAAGTCGCAGGCGCATTTCGCAGGCCGAAAGCTATTCTCGTTTACTGAGCAAAGTGATCCGGCGTGACAAACGCAGCTATCAGATGTACGCGGAGTTAACAGGACTTGCCAGTATCCTTTAAAAAAGTCTTTGTGATACACTGTGCACTTCCAATATTGATGATGCAATCTTAAACTCGCGGCAATGGAAATGAATCTGGCACAGTCACTGCATTCACCTTTTGATCCATCCATCCATCCATCCATTTTCTACCGCTTATCCGGGGCCGGGTCGCGGGGGCAGCAGTCTGAGCAGAGATTCCCAGACTTCCCTCTCCCCAGACACTTCCTTCAGCTCTTCCGGGGGGACACCAAGGCGTTCCCAGGCCAGCCGAGAGACATAATCTCTCCAGCGTGTCCTAGGTCTTCCCCGGGGCCTTCTCCCGGTGGGACATGCCCGGAAAACCTCCCTAATGAGGCGTCCAGGAGGCATCCGAAACAGATGCCCGAGCCACCTCAGCTGACTCCTCTCCATGTGAAGGAGCAACGAATCTACTTTGAGCTCCTCCCGAGTGACCGAGCTCCTCACCCTATCTCTAAGGGAGCGCCCTGCCACCCTGCGGAGAAAGCCCATTTCGGCCGCCTGTATCCGGGATCTCATTCTTTCCGTCATGACCCAAAGCTCATGACCATAGGTGAGAGTAGGAACGTAGATTGACTGGTAAATCGAGAGCTTCGCCTTGCAGCTCAGCTCCTTCTTCACCATGACAGACCGGTACATCGACCGCATTACTGCAGAAGCTGCACTGATCCGTCTGTCAACCTCACGCTCCTTCCTTCCCTCACTCCTGAACAAAACCCCAAGATACTTGAACTCCTCCACTTGAGGCAGGAGCTCTCCACCAACCTGAAGAGGACAAGCCACCCTTTTCCGACTGAGAAACTTTTGAAAGTCTGCAAAATCTGACTGATCCATCTTGTTTTGGAATCAAGAGTCAAGGAGAACTCCACGGGCTTTGACTCGTATTTGCAAAATGATTCTGCAACAAATAATCAACTTCTGTTTTCATTACCTAACATTTGTCCAAGAACATCGATATACTAGTGTTGTTTGATGGGTATAGCAGAACCCACATTGATATTATGCTGAAGAACTGAAGTACATGATGGAACGTCATTAAACAAAACAGTCATTTTTATTCAGTTCCATAATATCCTGCTTTTGATCAACATCCAAGACAACTGCTCCGGTAGAGAATTTAAAACTCAAGAGTAATTAAAAAACCCACCACTGTACACTTCCAATCCATCCTCATTAGACTGTGCATTAAACATGGATAATACAGGTTCCACCTTTTATTCCACCGTTGTAAACTCAAACGTTAGCTGCCACAGCAAGGTTATTTGATCGTTCTGAATACGACTTCAACATGTTCACATGACATAAACGAGTCTTCCTATGTTGATCTGGAGTATGAAGCACATAATCGGATTCACTCACTTTGCTCTTTGTCACATAAGACCCCCAATAACATGCAGCAAGAGCAGCACCCGGCAAGGGCAGCAGAACCAGAACCTTTTCCCTTGGCATAAAATTCCATACAACTGCATTTTCATTTTCTCCCGTGAACGAAAAAGTGCATCTGTTGCAGCGGCAAAAGCTTTATGTAACCATCATGTAACCATCACTACATGATCTTACAAGATCATGTAGTGAAATCAAGAACGTTTTTGCTGCTTGACACACTGAAAGAAAATGATCTTTTAAAACCTTTAAAGGTCCAACGTTCCAGGGCACCCTGGGCTTCAGGATGGTACGCACTACATACAATGTGTGAAATGCCCAAAGCTTTATACGTTTTTTGGAAATGAAAGCTCTAGCGCAAGTTCTGTCAGGAAGACTCAAATGCTATGCCACTACTAATCTAGACCTAACCAATCATCATCCACCACTCGTAGTATATAAGATCGGTACTCACACATGTCTGAGTTTGCAGATGCTGACGCGGAACTTAACCTCCATCCCCCCCTACCACCACCAGGATGGTCCCTGTCCATAGCTCCCGGGGGTCGGCTACGCCCCTGCCTTCATCTTCAGGCAGGAAATGCAGAGTCCGCAACCCTTAGGATCTAAGCTACGGACGGGGCCTACGCCAAAGAACTTTATAAATACGTTCTCATAACTCTCATAACTGAATTGAGAAAAAGGCCTGTTTCATGTGCTGCTTGGGGCTGTACAAATCACCGCACAATTGAATACAGGTCTCAGGGAATAACCTTTCACAGGTGAGGCTGAACATTTGTTTCTGGTTGTATTTGGTCATTATATATTTATGTTGATAGTAGTTGGCCACCGGAGTCAGTCAGAAAATAGCTAGCGATGTCGCTAATTAGCTGTGAAAGTTGAGACATGAGTTTACATGATTTACATTATAGTTTTAGTGTATATTATCTTATTTTATAAACTACATTTCCTGTCATTTAGATATGCATCTTTATTTTCTTAAAAACAGTAGTGGACGAAGTACACAAACCAAGTACTTGAGTTAAAGTAGAGATACACTAGGTAAAATATTACTCCAGTAAAATTAAAAGTACTCCCTTTTAAATTTTACTTGAGTAAAAGTACAAAAGTATTTGCCTTTGAATGTACTTAAGTATTGGATAATTTATTAAGGCTTTAATGGCCTCATTTTTTGTCACACAGGTCTCTTGCTTAATCATCCCAGTTTATGTGAAAAGACTCTGTTACTCTTTGCACACTGATCTATTAACAGAATATTATTATTCAGACACTGATATCTATTAAAATTGCCCAAAACCTTGAAGCCAAACAATTTCCTTTAGAACCAAATGAAATTACAGGATTTGAGAGTTTATTTTAAGGTTTATTTCTAACAGTTACACGTTTAAGTTTAATAAACGCTTGTATTAAACACAGGTTCACATGAGTTTTCTTTTACTACATTGTATCTGAATGTCTCTTCAGAAATATCAACTGGCCATATCAGATTTACTGTACCAGGAACTAGTTTTTTGTATCGAAAGAAACACACTTGCCAGTGGGGGTGTACAATATTGACAAAAAATGATTTCTCGATATTTTCTAAGACTTTTCCGATAACGGTAATCAGACGACATTTTGCATCATTCAAAAATGTGTGACAGTGTTTGTTATATCTTTCCATCTGTTGCTTTTCCTGTCGTAAGGAACTTTCTTGCTAAATGATTCGGCCATGTTTGTTGCGTGTGTTTTTGAGTTTGCTCTGTCTGCTGCAGACACGCTGTGTTCAGATGACTCCTGAAGCTTTTCATAATCCTCATATTAGGGCAAAGGCTGCGATTATTTAATGCGCAGCTTGTCAGAGCTGTACTGCTCTGTGATCAGTAGTAAATGCTTAAAGTCAGAGGGCGCTCTTGCACAGAACCTCAAAATATGTCGTATCGCTGTAGAATAAACAGAAGATTGAATTAATTGATTGATTAAACATGACTGATAAACACACGACTGCCTTATTATCTCTCAGAAGGATGCACAACTGTCATTATGAAGTGAGTTTGGAGTAAAATCATGTTATTAAATGCTGTCTTTTGTGGGCAAGATGTTAATAAATGCTTCTCATGTCTGGAAAGATGTTTTACGCGCGCTGCTTTTTCAAATGTACATTATAAGCGACTCAAACTAGACTAAAATAAGCCCTGCCTGCTGAAAGGCGATCTCTATTAATAAGGGGCTCTTCACTCCACCTGACAACTGTTTTAGCATCACACGCTGCTAGTCAAAATAGAGTTTATATTCCAACAAAAAGTGCTAACATCAATATCGGAGCACTGAGCTTCAAATATTTCAAACTTCGGTGAACATAAACAATGAAACTGTTTTCTGCAAGCTACTGTTAGATTACTAATTTAAAAATGAACACTAGAATAAAAATGGCATACCTCAACGTGTTTCCTAAGATTGGAAGAAATCTTGTAAGAAGAAATTCTACAATTCCGAGGCAGACAGAGAAGGCAGTTGAAACTATATAAAAAAAATTGCGCAAATAAGGCTAAGGGTGTTGTGGGACGTTGGAGTCAGGAGTTCTCGATTTTTCCATGATGAACTCGCGCTCAGTAAACAACAACCAAACCAAGTTCAAAACAGAGCGCGCGCTGAATCCTGATTGGTGGTTTGCCGCACGCTTAACCAGCTCAGTTTTTACCCACTAATAAATAAAAAGGAACGACTGATTTCGCAAAATGTAGTTGAGTAAAAAGTAAGATAAATGACTTTGAAATGTAGTGAAGTTAAAGTAAAAAGTCTCACCAAATGGAAATACTCCAGTAAAGTACAGATACACGAAAAAGCTACTTAAGTACAGTAACGAATTACATTTACTTTGTTACTGTCCACCACTGCTTAAAACCGACTTTTAAGATAAGCACTCGTTTCGGTTAGGTGACTTGACATTTTGTGAATTACTTAGTTGGCTTGCTTTTCTCACACATTGAAGGATTCCCAGAGACAAAGGAGGAGACAGTGGGAAGGAGCTATAAGAAGGGAATATGTTTTTCCAGCATATTTGATTTGTATTTGATTTTTTAATGTCTGTTTGTGAGCCAAAAGTGGGTCATCCAATTAAATGGGCAAATATGTTTTTATCAACAATTGCACTTCATATATACAAATGTCAGGAATCAATCAATGTAACAGTTATTAATAATTGCCAAAAGGCAATTAATAATTTTGCAAGAGTGACAGAAGCATCAGGAAAAGTGGGACACTTAAAAAACCATAAACCATCCTAATATGAAATAATAACCAATAAAAATGAACATTTTAAAATAATGTAACACAGAAACTATTAAAATATATATATTTAAAATAACAAGCTGACATGACAACTGGAAACCTCAAAATACGACATTCTCAATAACAGAACATAATTATATAGTTAACATAACTGTTACTGAATTCATTTAAATTTTAGCGCATGGAATGTAGATTGACAAGCGTTCAGGATGTGGAAGTGTGGGATCAGACACCTTTGATTACTGGTATGAGTTTCTCTTAGAAACCACATTGAACTCACTGCAACAATTTTCCGTGATGCAACCATGAAAATATGTCATGTGATGATTTGTACTGTGAGGTGTGAAAACATGCATGCAACTCCTGCTTCTTGTGAGAAAAAATAACCAGACAGTTTTGTACTGCTTCACAAAACTTCCTCCTTGAAAGAATTTTGGAAATGTTGCATGACTTTGTATGGGTAACAGAAGGGACATCAGGAGACCCGGATTGGTGCATACTCTGAAAACTCCTCTCTTGTCGGACGGGGTGCAGTAGATGATGATGTTGGTGTAAGGTGACCCAGAGATGCATATACAACCATAGAATCATCACCCCCACAATCTGACAGATGTGATGTAGACTGTACAGGTGGTAATGTTAAACTGCCTGTGTGCCACTGTGTTGCTTCTGAGTACTGGACACAGACAAATTCATCACGCTTCAGAACACTGGGGCTCGGAGACGACAGGACAGATGTTGCATACTGCAAACATAACAAGATAATCGTTAATGCATGCATGCTTGTGCAAAATTCATTGTTTAAGAATTCATTTATTAATTCAGTTCATGGAATTTAAACAGCAGAAAATCAGAGTATTACAAAAAATGTTTTAGTGTTAAATGTTTTGTTAAAGGTTCCCATCTTTTAAGCTGTCCCTGTTTTACTTCATTAACTTCATTTCGAGATGTGAAATGATAAGAGGAGTTAAATTAATTTAGATAAATTAAATACAAACTTCTAAAGGTGACATTTCAAATATTCAGTGTTAATTTCATGTGTAAGTTAATTGCATGTGGGATAATGTTTATGGGTTAATAATTAAAAGCAGTGTAGTTCTAGATTCATAAAATCAAAATCACAGCATAATTCTGCATCTTGCATTTCTCAAATCAAGAACAAAAATGAAATTGTAAATTAGGCATTCAATTCTTAATGACTGGTAGTATGATAATGAAAAAGGTATGTTGTCTTTAATTTTTTTTTTTTTTACAACACTAATCAGAGTAATTAATAAATCACGCACCTGAACCTGCGCTCTCTGTGTTTTCCTTCTTCTCAAAGCTGATGATCATTAAAGGGACAAAGTCAGGATCATGCCAAAACTTAAATATCTCAAAATAATAAAAAACGAGAAAACGACTTACTTTTAAATCCATTAATACACAGGAAAAAGATGAGAATTAATATGAGAACAGAAATCATTACACCCATACAGATAAAGAGATACGGCATCCACCATGGCTTTGAATCAGAGCTGATATCGGTGTTGTCTCCCTCAGTGATTCCTTTCTCTGACGTCAGTAAGAAAATAAAAACTAGTATTATTTTCAAAAAGAAGCAATGGTTACTTTAAGCTGAAACAGCAACCTTGATCGTTTTTATCTCTCTGTGATTAGATTAAAACTGCTCTTACTTTCAGTGCAAAACACTTCATCTCCTAGACTGTCATCTGTGGAAATTTTAAAGCTGCTTTAGAACTGTTTAAAATTAATTTGAAGTTTCATATGGTTACCACAGCTAGTTCTGATAGCGTTAGGCTTACATAAACATTAAAAAAACTGATAGAAAATAGTTACCTGAGACAGAAATATTAATATAATGGCTAACTGATGACGAGTTTGGTAACTTTAGTTCACATCTGTAGAGGCCCTCATGATTCTTGGATATATTTGTGAAAGTTAAATATGAAGTCAACAGGTGAAATTCTGAATAGTTCTGTGATGATGATATTTGACCTGTTCCAGACATTGGAATCCATCCTTTCAGGTTTGCTTTAGTCCATGTAACATTGATTGTCTGATCATCACAATACTTCAGATTGCAAGAGATCTTGAAAGACTTGTTTATGCAGACTTTATGGACAGCCCCTCTAAGAACTTTAAAGACAGGACATTGGGGGCCATGACCTAAAACATTGCAGCAAATGTAAGACAATAACAGTATAAAGTTACATCATTAAAACAATTACAATATTTAAATGAGACAATGCTTTGGAAATTAACATATAAACGTTCGATTTTACTGTTTTACTGTATGCGGCAGTTCTAATACCAAACGGACTATAAATGCCCAACTGTGAAGCATTTGCATTTAAGCATTTGTTACACTGAAATTTATGTAATGTATTAGAATTTAATTGAAAGTTTGTTTTTAACTCCACTTGCAACTTACTGTTATTTGAAAAATTGTTTCTGCACCACTGCATTTTATTAAACTTTTACTAAAAGCATTTTCACCTTGAACTCACCTTGTGAATCAGTGCTCACATGGAGGATGAAAACTACAAACACGGCTAGGAACAAAGCAGTCTTTCTCAGGCGTAGCCAATCCATCTTAAACGCAAGTCAGATATGTTAAAAATGGTCTCAAAATAAAAATGAATCCAGTCTAATCCTCACCGTCACCATCCAACTTGCACAACTGAACACTTATTTCTGTCGCTCTGCCATTGTGCTCTTCATACGTGTGGTTTCCATTTCCTTTACCTATGCAAAATGCACTCATCCTGCTCTGTATGCTTTTGCACATGTATTGAATGAACTTTACATGATTTTGGACAGGAGAACTCTGCGCTGTGGTTTTCTTGTTTTGCATACTTGATGCACAGTTATTACCTTACTGGAACACAAATACCTTTTGCCGTTTATACAATGTAAGTGGAAAAAACTCACATCCACATTTTGTTAAAATACCAAGATTTTGAGTAATACTTAGAAATACTTATAAAATGTTCTTGCCTGGTTAATATGGAAACCCACAGTTATGTGCATGCCACAGACAGTCCTTTATGTTATCATTTAACAAAAAAATGATAAAGAAAATCGTTTTTTGATAATGGTGAGGTTACAAAAGGACAGCATGGAGCACACAGAGTGGGGATCCACGTGCAGTTTATTGAGAAAATACAATCCAAAGTCATAATCCAAAAACCAGGCCGTGGGTAAAAAGCACAAATGATCAATCCAAAGCCAAGACAAGGCAGATATCTGGGGGTATTATTCCAGAAAGCATGGTTAACTTACCGTCACATATACCCTGAACTCTCGGTTGATTAACCTAAACCTTGCTTACTCGAGGTATGCTGGTTCCAAAAACACATAAAGTAAGTTCAGCCAACCCAGAGTATCCTGGTTAACACACAAGACATTCTCGACCGAGCGATGAATCAAAACGACCATGGAAACAGACACAAAGAAAAAGTGCCTACTTAGTGCACATCGCCACTGGTGGTTGTGTAATCATTTTTTCAATCTTTTGATTGAATAAGAAATATTTAGTTGTTGAGAATAAGAATTATATTGTTTGTTTGATGCTAAATATTTAATAAGATATTCCATATGTATTTTGTTATAGAAATTATAGTATAGAAAACGTCCCGTTATAAAACGGAAAAACACAGATCCATGTGTGAGATTACAATAAAATAAATACATATATTAGAATTGAATAAACATTGAAACATGATAATAGTGCTTATATACAAACATATATATATATATATATATATATATATATATATATATATATATATATATATATATATATTCTGTTTTCTGAGATATTGAATTTGGGATCTTAGTTTCAGTTATAATCTCACTTAATCCCCGTGTATGCGGACGAGTGTGATGGCGTTCAAATTTAGCTATCAAACCTCGGGGAGAATACGACGTCATCTTTTCATGCGGTACAAACACTGTTTTTCTCCCTGTACTATGGAACATTTTAACTTTGCGTTACAGCATATTGTTTTAGAAACACATTTTACCTCTTCCGAGATTGTTTAACTTCACGTGAAAAAACAAACAAAACTTTGTGACCGTATTATCTTTTGTTGCTTTTAACATTTTTAATGTTATATGTGAGTTGAAACACTTTTCAAATGTATATGTGAAAATATTTTTAATAAAAAAACACCCTTGATTGTAATATTTAACCTCAAAACATTGTTTCGCATTCTTAAATTTTAATGCAGAATGTTTATGGTTTTCAGAAACACCTTTACTGATAACATTTTTACTATGCCTGTATTTCTGTTTTTAACGATCTGCATCACTTTAAAGTTGTACGTATTAGTTGAAAGTGTTACATGCATGTGAAAAACTGTTTACCTCCCGCGTTTCACGTTTTTAAAGTTTAAAGCACATAGTTTCAGTATACTTTACTCCAAAAACACATTCTCAGACAGTGGTACATAAACTCTCCCAGAGGGTGCGTGAATGATGCTATCCAAGAGTGAATAAATCAATAAGTTAATGAACTAAAAATGTTAACTTTATTTAAAAAAAAAAAATGTTTTGTTTAATTATTTCGTTACAATTTAAATGCACACCTGGGCTCGAGTCTATCCTCCGGTGCTGGGGGGCGTGGCTTTACGCGCAGATCGATTCTCTACTGTAATCTTTGGTGAGTGAACATGTCTTGCACGGAACAGCTTTGAGTTATTTTTTGCTAAAAACGAAAAAAAAACTTTAGCAGCAAATTGTAGTTTAAATGTTTTGCTTTTACGATTCGGGTTTTTAACAACTGTTGCTTGATATGTTTGGCGCTAACGCGCTGTTTGAAACGTGTCAGAAGACGCATATTTGAACCCTTTTCTGTTATTTGTAAAGGTCATGTGTGAAAAACAGTCTACAACTTGTTTTACATTTTTCTGATAACGTTAAAAATGGATAGGCCTTTATGCTTTAACGATGTGTAGCCTACATCATTTTAGATGTTATTAAAGTTCTTACTGTGAAAGAAGCTTTCTTCAAATGTATGTGAAAACGTTCTCTAGCTTGTTTTACCTTTTTTAAAAGCATAAAGCACTTTTATATTACGTCCTGGTAACTGATTTGTTGCTGTTGTTGTTTTTATCGTTTTTTAAAAACTGTATGTGAAAAAACACGTTTTTGACATTTTTGATGTGATGGAAAAGCTTTCTGTTACTTGTTTTACTTTTTTTCGATTACGTTTTTAAATTGACTTTTGTTTTCAACGTTTTTAATGCGATGGAAATACTTGTTTTTACATTTCTTCTGGTAACGTTTTAAAATATGTGTATAAACGTTTTGTGTTTAAACTGTACAATTCATTTTTTAAATGTCTTTAAATGACGTGTGTAAAGGAACATCTTCAAATGTATGTGAAAAACAAACCTTTCTTTAATAAAACATCCCATTGACCTCCCATTGTTAAACATTTTAATGTTGTACATGGTCTTCAGAAACATTTCACCTTTTCTTATAACATTTTCTATGCCTGAATACTACGTTTTTGTTATTAACAATCTGCATCACTTCATGTGTGAAAAACTGTTTACCTCCCACGTACTAAAAAATGTTAAACTTTGTTAAAACAACTTTATTTCTAAACGTTATTTTGTTTAATGATTCTACCCTCATTTAAATATACATCTCTTGCGTCAATTCTCCGGTGTTGGGGGCGTGTTTGGTGGGAGGATGCAGGTGTTAGGGGAGTGTTAGGGGGCGGAGACTCGGCTGCCTCTTCACACGGCTCTTGGACCTTTTCTCGGAGCCAGAGTCAGGCTTTCCATCATCTCTTTACTCCATTCTGTCTCGGGGGTTTTAGGTGAGTATAAACCAGCCATGATTCACAACTCTTTTTTTTTTTCGTTTTCACAGAATCTCGGTCTCTATTTAAATACTCATGAGATGGAATGCGGATGTAGCCACATGTGTTTTGCACGTCTCACCCTCAACACTTCAAATACAACCTGCCAAAGTTTATAAACGACCCATCTGCAATTTGATCACCAGAAGACATCCAAACAACCATAGGACAACATCGTTATTCACAATTCCCCAGAGGAGATCGATGTCAAAGGTCAAGGGTGATAGAATGGTCAATCGTGAGGGTGGGGTAACATCGTGGGTGGTCCCTATGGGGGCTGTGTAGGTCAAAGGTCATCATCAATCATTTTGACATTGTGTCCCCCCTATAAACTACTCCGGATAAAACACTTTCCAAGAAAGAGCGCAAAGAACAGAGGCAAGTACATTCTGAACCATCCCTGGCCGTGTTACAAGACAACGTCTTTCGCGTTATCACTGCCAAAATCAACGAAAGAGCAGATCAAACTGATGAAGCAGTTAAACACAACGCGATGCAAATCGAGGGGCTTAAAAAATCTCTGGACTTCTGCCATCAAGAAGTGGTTGATCTAAAGAAAGAAAACACCATAATGAAGATAGAGTGGAACAAATGCAAAAGAAAGTTACTGAATTGGAGCAAAGGGTGAATGACGCGGATCGGTATAGCCGTCGATACAATCTTCGTGTGTATGGAGTAGCTGAAGAGCGAGAGGAAAACGTCAAAGTTAAGGTAAAAGAGATTTGTCGTGCAGCAATTCCAGGCCGTGACGGTGAAGAAATCGAGGCAGCAGTGGATGTGGCTCACCGCATTGGCAGAATGGACAGCGGAGGAAAGAACCAGTTTCCGCGGCCGGTGATTGTCAGATTCTCATCTAGATCATCAAGAGATGCTTTATGGAAAGGAGCTAAGAACAACGAGTTCCTCAAGAGAAGCGGTTGTCAAGTGAAGGAAGATCTGACAGCTGAAGATAGGGCAACACGTGCTCGTCTGTGGCCATTAGTAGAGAAGGCTAGGGAAAATGGGGAGAAAGCTTACTTGGTAGGTAACAAAGCATTTGTGAATGGGAGAGAAATTAAAGGATGAACATTTCAGTATTGCTATGTCTGATTAAAATAATTTTTACATTAATACGTAAGTAATGGGTGGAGTCACGTAGCGATGACAAAGTTGTTTTCTGTATATGCACAAGGCAATGTGAGCATTAAAGGCACAAGTTCTTTTGTTCCTGAGCTATTGGTCCTGCCTGTTCTTTAGTGTCCTCTGTCTCAAGAAGTAAAAAAGGGAAAGACATGTCAAAGTGCCGACGAGGATGTTTGAAAGAACCTCTGCGTGTTTGAAACTCCGATAGAAGAGGGGTTAAGTGCAAGAAACAGCTGAACGCGGCGCGAGCTTGGTGCCTGTGAATTGATACGAAAGACGATATGGCTGGCGTTATTGGAAATATCGGACACTTTGACGAAAATGTTGAACAATGGAGTTTTTTGAATATTTCCTTCTGGCAAACGCCATTGAGGGTGAGAAGATTGTGCCTACTTTTCTCAGTGTGATGGGTGCAAAGACTTTCACTTTGCTACGCAGTCTCGTACAGCCCGCGAAACCAGGTGAGAAAGCGTATGCAGAGATTGTGGCGGTGCTAAGCGCACATTCTTCACCTAAACCGCTGGTGATAGCGGAAAGATTTCGGCTTCACAAAAGAAATCAGGATGAGGGGGAAACTGTTACTATGTTTGTTGCTGCACTGAAGAAACTTTCCGAGCACTGTGAATTCGGTGATGTTTTGAATGATACAATCAGGGACAGGCTCGTATGTGGATTAAGAAGCGAAGCCATTCAAAAAAGATTGTTAAGTGAAACTAATCTGACATTGCAGAAAGCCACTGAAATAAGTGTAAGCATGGAACTGGCTGCTAAAGAAGCACAGCAATTCAGTAACTCAGATAAAGTTCATAAATTGTATGCTGACACGAACACATTTCAGAATTCCCCTGGTAAAGCACCTAAAAATGCAACATGTTATAGATGTGGCAAAGTCGGACATCTTGCTTCTGAGTGTTGGTGTAAAGAATTGGTGTGCCGTGGTTGTGGAAAAAAAGGCCACGTAGAACGTGCTTGCAGAGGAAAACAAAAGACTGCAAAACAAAAATTCAATAAAAGTCCTCGCACATCAAAGAAAAAGAAGAATGTGTATACAATGCAATCAAGTCGCAAAGAGTACACAGATGACACTGACTCCTCTTTAGAGGAAGTTCCTCTAAATATTCTAGCCATAGAAGGAGACTCCAAAGGCTATTGGGTGACACCCGCCCTTGAGGGGAAGCCGGTGCGTATGGAGATAGACACTGGCGCTGCTGTGTCTATCGTGTCAGATGTTGTGGACCACAAAACACATGTCTGCCTAAAGCCCACCAATATAGTGTTGAAAACATATACGGGGGAGCATGTGACCATAAGAGGTGTAACGCTGCCGCTGTATGTCGTTAAAGGGGACTATCCAGCTTTACTTGGACGAGAATGGCTGGAAACATTGAAACTGGACTGGCCGATGGTGCGGATGGTGTCACAGGGAAACACTGAGCTCAGTGCTGTTCTGGGAAAATATGCTGATGTTTTCAAGGATGAACTTGGTACGATGAAAGACATTACGGCTAAACTCGACATCAAGCCTGACAGTAAGCCCAAGTGTTGCAAAGTCCGTTCGGTGCCATATGCTGTCAGATCAAAAGTTGAGACAGCTCTGGAAAAGCTAGTAACCAGTGAAGTTATTGTACCAGTGAATAACAGTGAATGGGCTACGCCTATAGTACCTGTGCTTTAAAAGGATGGGTCTATTCAAATTTGCGGTGATTTTAAAGTGACAATAAACCCTGTACTGTCTCCTGACCAGAATCCACTTCCCCTCATTGATGATCTGTTTGCTGGCTTGGCAGGGGGGATGCGGTTCAGCAAACTTGATTTGAGTCAAGCCTACCTACAAATGAAAGTTGATGAGAGCTCTAAGGAGTTATTGACAATTGTCACACACAAGGGACTTTTCAGATATCAGCGTCTTCCTTTTGGTATCACCTCGGCCCCGTCGCTTTTCCAGAGGACCATGGATCAGGTGTTAAGTGGCCTGTCGGGGGTGCAGTGCTACTTAGATGACATATTAGTGACAGGAAAAACGGAAGCGGAACATCTGAATAATCTGGATAGTACACTAAAGGAGTATGGCTTAAGAGTGAGAAAAGACAAATGTGAGTTTTTCAAGCAATCAGTTGAATATCTGGGGCATGTGATCGACACTGATGGACTACACAAGGCACCTTCAAAAGTAAGAGCCGTACTAGAGGCTCCAGCACCACAGAACGTCAGCCAGCTCCGCTCATTCATAGGTCTTCTGAATTACTATGGTCGATTCATCAATGGCTTAGCCACACTGCTGAAACCACTACACCAACTTCTGTGTAGCAACCAGTCATGGGAATGGACACAGCAATGTGAGACAACCTTTCAAGAAGCCAAGAAAGCTCTGGTGAAGTCCGGTGTGTTGACACATTTTAATCCAAAACGCCCTCTGCAGTTAGCCTGTGATGCATCACCTTATGGTGTGGGAGCCGTGATTTCCCACATCATGCCTTCAGGAGAAGAGAGACCAATAGCATTTGTCTCGCGCACCTTGAACAAAGCGGAGAGCAAGTATGCACAAATCGAGCGAGAAGCATTGGGAATCATTTTTGGTATTCGGAAATTTCACCAGTACCTGTATGGCAGGCAGTTTATACTGCTGACTGATCACCGGCCTTTAACTACCATTCTTGGGCAACATACCGGTATCCCCTCTCTGGCAGCGAGCCGAATGCAGAGATGGGCTCTGCTGTTATCAGCACATACATATGAAATAAGATATCGGAAGGCAGAGCTGCATGGAAATGCAGATGGTCTATCAAGACTACCATTACCCGTGACATGTCCCGAGAGCATGCAGAAAGACATTTTCTACTTTGAGCAAGTCACAATGGCTCCAGTGACATCAACACAGGTGAGAAGATGCACACGGAATGATCCAATTCTGTCTGCAGTCATGGAAATGGTAAAAAATGGACATGTCTCTAAGGACACCACCAAAATGAAGCCATACCTGTCTAGGAAGAACGAACTGTCGGTTCATTCTGGATGTCTTCTGTGGGGACAAAGAGTCATCATTCCCCCATCGTTGAGGAAACTGGTCCTCCAGCAGCTCCATGTGGGCCATTGTGGTATCGTGCGAATGAAGGAAATGGCACGGAGTTATTTTTGGTGGCCAGGTCCAGCAAGTGAGAAACGAACCTCAATTGGCCCCATTACACCCTTGGGATTGGCCAGAAACCCCCTGGCAGCGTGTACATGTGGATTTTGCTGGCCTGGTTGAAGGAAAGATGTTGTTAATAGTGGTGGATGCCCACAGCAAGTGGCCTGAAGTTGCTGTTATGCACTCTACAACTGCTGAGAAAACCGTAGTAAAACTAGGAGAAATGTTTAGCCGTTTTGGTTACCCTGAACAGCTCATCAGTGATAATGGGCCACAGTTTACATCACAAGAATTTGCTGTTTTCTTACAACGTTGTGGTGTACAACATCTTAAATCAGCTCCATACCACCCAGCCACGAATGGTCTGGCAGAGAGAATGGTTCAAACCATCAAACACGCCTTAAAAACATCACAAGGACAAGGAAGCCTTCAGCAGAGCCAGAACAATTTCCTGTTGTCATACCGAAACACCAGCCATGGGACAACCAGGATTTCTCCAGCTTCTCTGATGCTGAAGCGTTCGCTGCGCTCTGGATTTGATTTACTGAGACCTTCCACTGTCAAAGAGGTGGTACCCTTACAAAAAAGAACTGCAGTAAATTGAGGTAGAACTGCAGTAAAACTGCAGCACCAAGTAGTTTAACTGCAGTTGAATTAAACACAACCATAGATTTGCAGTATAATGAAGTATAGTCACAGTACAACTGCAGTAAAACTGTAGTATAAGTACAGCTGCAGTAAAATGAAGTACAACTGATAGTTGCATGAAGTATAAAAACAGTATAACTGCAGTTTTATTTTACTAGTACTTTAGATGTATTGCAGTATAGTTGTACTCCAGTAAAACTACAGACATTTTAGGTTATACTGAAATACTGCAGTTTTTTCGTATCCAGGACAAAATGTTCTGGCACGTAACTACACTTCAGGACCAAAGTGGGTACCAGCGACAGTGATAGCTCAAAAGGGCCCAGTGTCATACACTGCACTAACATCTGACAAGCTCATTTGTAAAAGATACTTGGATTAGCTGTTGCTGGGATCTGCCACTGAGGCTGAGTCGGCTGTTGTCACACCCATTGCCTGTTCACACCCTCCAATGTTTCCAGGAGTGATGGTGGACACACCACTTGGACCAGCAGAAGAGCCTGCACCACTAGAGGCTGAAAGCATTCCGCAGATGCAAAACATTGAAAAACAACCGACGACAGGCTCCAACATTTCTGTTTCAGAGCCCATGTCAAACACAGAACACCACTATTCCATTAGGGAAAGACGCCCACCTAAAAGACTTGATTTATAGAAAACAAAAAAAAACAAAGAGGATAATGTGCAACTGCAAATTCTGACAGTTTGAGTTCTTTGTTTCAATTTAGTTTAGTAATAGACAGAAGATGTAAGGATGTTTTTGACTTGTATTATGTTGACATGTCCCTGATAAGAGAGAAAAAAAAGTGGACATTCTGTTTTGGGAGGAAGGAGTGTTATGTATGATTAAAATAATTTTTACATTAATATGTAAGTAATGGGTGGAGTCACGTAGCGATGACGAAGTTATTTTCTGTATATGCACAAGGCAATGTGAGCATTAAAGGCGCAAGTTCTTTTGTTCCTGAGCTATTGGTCCTGCCTCTTCTTTAGTGTCCTCTGTCTTAAGAAGTAAAAAAGGGAAAGACATGACAAGTATAAGGTCTATTCCTCCCAATCTTCAGATATTGATATAGATATAGATTGATATTGATATAGAGTCTTCAGATATTGACTGTTTGTTAGATATTGCTCCGTTGACTGCTACTGAAGTCCAAAGTAGACTGTTCTGAGTTGTTGTCGATATGCAACATGGTTGAAGTGTGTGACAATAGTATGTTCCTACTAAGTGCACTTGGGATACGTTCATCTTTACTTTGTTGTTGTTCATGTCAATTTCAATTTTTTCCATTAATGCCAGAGGTATAAGAAACCAACTGAAAAGAAAATCTTTATTTTTGTATTGTCAAAGCAAAGGTGCAGACTTTTATTTTATTCAGGAGTCTCATGCTTGTGAAGCAGATGTGACTTTTTGGAGAAGTCAGTGGGGGAATGATGTTTGGTTCTCATTTGGTACTAACAAATCTGCAGGAGTAATTATATTAAAAGGTAAATTCAAAGGATGCATTCACAGTAAGCTAACAGACACTGAAGGAAGATAATTCTACATGTTAGCATTGATCTTTCTCAATATATTATAGTAAATGTTTATGGCACAAATAACAAGCAGAATAATAACCAACTGTTTTTAACAACTGAGAGTAAAATCAACCAATTGTGTTCTAAATTTCCTTATGCAATGATTATTTGGGGTGGTGACTTTAATACTGTTATGGATGAAGAAATAGACCAGTGGCCCCCAAAAAACAATGAAAAAGCATGTGAATTAAAAAATATATGATCTGGATCTTTTAGATATCTGGAGATATACTTACCCACACCAAAGATTGTATACCTGGAGCAATAATGATTTGACAAAACAATCTCGTATAGATTTTTGGCTAATTTCTACAAAGAGTGCAGATGATGTTGAATTAGTGAAAATTGATACTTCAGTATTAACAGACCACAAGGTTATAATGATTAAAATGAACAAAGATGCTGTAAGTTCAGCTGGTCCTAAAACAAACTATTGGAAATTAAATTGATTTGGAAATGTGATTTTTTTTTTTTCCTGAAAATAATTGTTTATTGTAAGTACATGAAGGGAGGTATTGTCAGTCTTACCAACAGGCTAGCATTAAAATACATGATCATGCTTTATTCATGCAAATGCTTTTAAACCATTGAAGTACGGTGGCCCAGTAGTGCACAACACAACGAAATTTAAAAAGCAAACATAAGTTCACAACACAACGAAATAAAGCCACAACACAACGGAAAGCTTTGAAATTTGTGTGTATGTATGTTTTTTTTTAAAAGTCACTAGTCAAAAGGGCAGTCTATGACATTTACCTTTAACTCAGCAGAGGTGTATCTAGGATGTGAGAATTGTCCAAAAATAATATAAAATTGCATTTATATAGCAGTTTGCTCAAAATTATTTACATTATAAGGAGAGAATCTCCACCACCACCAGTGTGCAGCATCCACCTATGATATGACAAAAGTCATATTGCAACTGAAGATGATAATGAAAGAGTGATGAAGCCAATCAGAAGATGTGGGAGATATTCAAGAGACCATGATTGACAGGCCAATGGGCAAATTGGAGGTTATATGAATCTTCAACCAAAAGAATATTTCAAAAACATCAATCTGTATCTACATAATATCATAAAGTTTTGAAAGCTGAAAAGCAGTCCAGAACTAAGTGCTTCTAAACATATTAGCACACATATGTTTTTACAAGGGGTATTATGAAGCCTAAAAGGGCAAAACAAATATAAAATCTGAATAGACAGTTTTTAAATGTTTTCTGAATCTCTTTATTCAGAAAGGCGTGGTACTTAACAAACAGATTTCCATAATGCTGAGCAACAGCTCTGTGTGCTTCCGTGCTTGAATGAGTTTTTTAAGCTGTGTGAGAGACAGAGCGGCTCGAGCGTTCGCGCAGCTTCACTCTTCAGTCTCATGGCGAGTCGCGGTGATTTACTCTGGAAACGCGGATGATGGCTGTAATAGACACGTTTTCCTGTCACTTTATTATGACACTTGTTTCGTGTTTTCTTCTCAAAGGTGGAACAGAAGGTAAGCGATTTATCTGTTTTGAATGTTTCTAGTTTGCTTTAATATTGTGCTTGAGGAGAGCGCGACACAATATAACGCTCTGAGACTTTCTCAGTTTGTGTAAATCTACTTGGGGTTCAGAGAATTTCTTTTGCTCCACATTAACTTCACACGTCTGGGACGAATATGTGCTTTCGTTTCATTAATGTATACTTTTTTCTTTATTTACCCGGAAAGAAGTGAAATGTGACAACATGCCCCATAGGTGGGGCAGGTTGTAACACGACTTTATAATAGCAGCTCAAAATGTTCTAAAGTCTGATCTAATCAAAGAATATACATGACAAACTAAAATATTTTGTAAATAAAATAAAAAAAAGATTTTCAGGTAAAATAATAGTACCACACACCTATATATATATATATATATATATATATATATATATATATATATATATATATATATATATATATATATATCATATGGATAGTGATATGGATTCCCGCGGTGGGGGACTGGGACAGTAAATCAGGCAGGGAATTTGACTCCACCCCAGGCCACCTCTGCTGCTGCTGTCACCACCACCAAATTCATGTGACCAGCCTGCTGAACTTATAGGGTAACCCTGTTAGTAGATGTAACAGGTTGAAGACCATTCATAATATGAATGGATAAATAAATAAACCCGCAAAAACTCACTAGGAATAGAGCATCTATACTACCACACCAAAGACAAATATAAAATTGGCTTACACATTATAAGAAGGGATAATAAAAGATACTCACATGTTAAAATATTTATATTTTATATATTTCCAATGCTCTATGTATCACCATACAGTATGTAAAACAATGTGGTAGTTTGTCGTTAAGATGCGCTTTTAAAACTCCTATCATTATATATATTTGTATTATTTTTTATAAAGAACAGATTTTATCTATTGTAAGTTGCTTCGGATGAAAGCGTCCATCTGCCAAATGATGAAGTAAATATTAGGGGTGGAACAGTTCAACTTTTTCACGGTTCGGTTTTTTTTCTCATCGCTGTTGTTGTAATGTCTGGGAACCCAGAATGTTCCTCCATCAACAGAAACATATATTAACTGAACCCTGATTGTTTTACGTGTTATTTATAGTAAACCATATTACAGATGCTTTGTCAGATTTAAGTTGAACAGCGGACCGTCCGAGCGCGTGGAGAACCGAGTGTGGAGAACCGAACGGATCGATTTTTTTTCCAGCCCTAGTAAATATTAAGTAAATGTAATTCTGACCGATTTCTGCGTCTGTGGCCAGGGCTTTTCTCATTTTATGCGTTCCCTCTCTGCTCCTCCTTTGCGTTTACGCTCCAGTTTTTGCACTATTTTCTCTGGATATAGCCAATTAGGCAGTGCTTCGCTGATGTTGGGTCATGTGGTGGTGTCGTTTTCACTCCGCGATCGCCTGATTCGTAGATTCATAAGTGGGTCAATTAATTCCCAGTTGCATACCAGCCTATTGCACGTCAATCTGATCGACAGCACAGCGGCAGCCGGCAGGCCAGAATGACCATCAGGCCACCGGGAAATGTCCCGGTGCTCCTGATGGCCAGTCCGCCCCTGGATTTACGCATGAATAACGGCAGCCTTAATAGTTAATGCATTTAGTTAACATTTATGGCTAAAAAGCCATAAGAGAAGCGTATAAGCGCAGCCATAGTAAGTTTGAAATAAATCATGTGCTGAATTTAGTAAGTAGCTCACAGTGAATTCATTATGATTGGGCCCTCTCAATTAAAGTCATTAGAAAATAATGCTTTAACAAGGCATGAGTTGATGTGGGTAATAATGAGTTAGTAATAATGGCCACCTCAGAGTAAATTCATGGCACAATGATGCACTAACAAAGCATTAAATAAAATATGGGTGATATTTGATGCCAACTTAACATTTGACCATCATGTTCGTAACACAGCATCATTTTTTCATCTCAGAAACATTCCTAAATTACGTCCCATGTTGACGCTCTCTGTGGCTGAAAAGTTAATCAACACTTTTGTTTTTTCACGCATTGATTATGCATTGCTGGCAGGAGTTTCTAAAGCTATCCTAAGTAAATTACAGTTGGTACAATTCAGCTGCTAGAATTCTAACTAGGACCAGTGTAAGGGAACACATCACACGTATCCTGGAAAAAAATGCACTGGCTCCCTGTTACATTTGACACTCCTACACGTGCTCTGCGCCCCTCTGAAGCCAAAACAACACCATTAAAAACTATGGGTGATCGGGCTTTTTCCTCTTTGGCTCCTAAGTTGTGGAATTGTGAAATGAGGTCAGGAATGCAGAATCCTTTAGTGTTTTGAAATCGTCCCTCAAAACATGCTGTTTTTGTTACGTGACGTGATTGTTCAGGAAGGCACGAAGACGAGGACTGAACAGAGAAGTCTCTTTTAATGATGTTTTATTAACAAAGTTCGGGAGGAACACGTTCAAATGATCTAGCTAATTATCACATCACTCCAGCCAGCTGTCATTAATCAGCAATCAACATGCCTGCCCAATCAGCATGAGCAGAAACCTATATATATCGATGCAGTCGACTCACCCATGCTTTTGGACAGTTTCAGCATCCCTCCACCACCCCGTCTCCTCACACTTGCCTGGTTACTTCCTAAACCAGATACGGGGGGAGTACTCTGGGCTCGGGCCAAATACCGAGCTCGGAGCCCTCTCCTCGGACAGCACGCCAAATATGCATACTGTAACGACTCGTCACTCTGGTTGGGATCCATAAGCAGGCTTTATTATAAATAGAGTAGTCAGACAGGCAGAAGTCAAAACACAGCAGACAGATATGGCAGGGAATAGGCAGATACGTAAACGGGTCACAGTCCAGGGTCAGGGCGGGCAGAAAACGATCGTGAGAGGTATCCAGGCAGGCAGTCCAAAGGGCAGGCAGAAAAGGGTCACAGACGGTAAACAAAGGGTTCAGCAACGGGTAATCCAACAGGGTAGTAACGCTTAGTAATGTCATCAGAGAGAGCAAGACCTCGCACTGAGCCAGTGTTTCAGTGCGACTAAATACTGTAGCAAATGGGTATCAGCTGTCCGATGTGATCAGTGCCAAGGTACGGGGCTTCTGGGTAATGTAGTGAAATGAGTGTAAGTGCAAACAAGAGCTAGTATTCGGGGGAAGGTGCCCTCTGATGGTCAGAGGAGGGAATCACGGAGTTCGTTTCCGTGACACATACTAATTCCCTATCTGATTATTGGTAAGTGTGAACTCGTGAAATGAGGGAAAAACTAGGAGTACATGAACATCTAACACGTCAATACACAAACGATAACCGACAAAGAATGAAGGAAACACAAGGGTATAAATAGAGACACTAATGACAAGGACACAGGTGAAAGACATAACCAATAATGACGAACAGCTGACGATAATGAACAAATGAAGACAGGGAAGGAAAACTGGGTCACACGAGGATCACAAGACAGGGCTGACAGGTAAACACAGACTCTAACAGTTTTAGGATAGCTTTTATGTGATTCATTTGATTACATTGTTCGTTATGATATTGGCTTTTTATTTGTTTTTACTGTTATGTGTATCTTTTAATTTCATATTTTTATGTAAAGGGCTTTGAGATGCTACTTTTAAAGGTGCTATATAAAATAAAGTTTATTATTAATATCATTATTATTATGATATGATTATACATTACTGGATGGCACAGAATTAATTGATCCTCATCAAACATAGAAAATACTATAACTGCAGTTAATGAATTATCAAATGATCTTAAAGATCTTTTTTTGTGTTGCTCTTTTTCCCTACAAACTCACCCTACTGCAATGTGTGCGCAGTGGTTTCAGTCAGCTCCGTTAACAACGAATCGGTCAGTTTGAACTTGGACTCAAATATAAAGAAATGCGGTCAGTGCTTAACTCAAGGAGTTCAGTAAAGTTGGCAATATGTTCACAGATTCGACCTTCCCGGATTAATATCGTGAGCTAAACATTGTTAAAACACAAATGACAGCTATTTCCAACGTAGACAACGAGCTTCAACAATCCGATTTTCCTCAAACAAGCTTTCTAATATAACTTGGTGCAAAATCCGAAAAGTATTTTTACAAAAATAGTCATTAATAACTTCAATGTTACACACTGTAGTGTAACCAAACTGTATCAGACTGTCTGTCAAAACCCGATTTTTGTGCATATCCGATTGAAATCAGATCAGATTTAGCAAGTCTGAATGGCCAAAAATCACATGAAATGCACTTTTTACAAATTTGTTTCGAACTACATTTATATGTAGTTTGAAGTCCTATTCAAATGGTATTTCTGGATTTTGCGTATTTATGTGACTTTCTCATGCAACGTAAAACGTAAATGTCAGGCGTTTTTATAGGAAACATGCTGAAAGTCGCTGCATAAACAAGGCTGTGTTGTTGCAAAGTGCCGGTGTTGTGCCAAATTTTGACCCTCTGCCAAATAATTACCCCCCTACTAACCCCCTTGTCTCTCTGCTTAGCCCGAGGTTTACCAATAACGTGATTGGCTGGTGTCGGCGGATACTGTGTGAACTAGCTCATCCTCTGTGAAGACCTTACCGACTCATCAGCCAGTGGCACATATCCCAACAAACCGTCCCATACCGGCGTGATCAAAAAGATCTTAAACTAGATGGAAATAGATTAAATATTTTGACTGTTGCGATTCCAAATTGGACTTATGACCTGTAACTCTGCCTGAGTATCGGACAAGTGTTCACTGTTGGCCAGAGGAGAACTGGCCCCCCGACTAAGCCTGGTTTCTCCCGAGGTTTTTTTCTCCATTTGTTGGAGTTTTGGTTCCTTGCCGCTGTTGCCTTTGGCTTGCTTAAGTTGGGGACACTTGCTTGATATTCAGCAGTGTTTTTGATATGCCTGCATTGGCGCCGTTGCATGTGAACTGAGCTGAGCCGGACGATTACGTCACTGTTTTCTCCAGTGCTGATGTACATAAATGAACTAGACTAATAACTACTGATCTTTGCAACAGAATGAATCAATAATATATAGAATAAGCTGGACAATGACACCATTTTCTTTGGGAGCTGTTGTGCAGCCAAAATTATTGGCCAATTTTCACTGTAAAGCTGCTTTGCCACAATTTGCATTGTAAGAAGCGCTATATAAATAAAGGTGACTTGACTTGACTAGTATTGGTAGGTTTAGGTGTGGCGGAGGGGTTAGGATTAGGGGTGGGGTTAAGATTAGGCAGTCAGGTAGCGACTTCAACAAGGGGGGTAATAATTTGGCAGGGGGTCGAAATTTTGCATAACATAGGATAACACAGATATAAGCAATACAACTTGAGACCAGCGAAGACAACAGCACGGAATAAGCCGCTCACACCAGCCTCCTACTGCCGTTGCCTCATCATAACACAGTAGTCCAGCGGCAGCTACACATTGTCATGTTGTAAAGAAGACAACATCTGTACCATCTGTATTGCAAACCCCTCCATGTTGCAGTAGTTGTTGTTGTTGGTTTTGGCGTATACTAACGCAACATCATTGCCATAGAAACCAATGCAAATATTCCGGAAAACGAAAAAGCGCCATGGACACGCAAATCGGATCTGAACAGTTGTGATACACAGTGTGGATGTCAATAATTTTAGATCAGATCCAATCGGATACAGAAAAAATCGGATTTGGACTGAGAGTCTGAACGAGGCTTTAGAGACCAATTTATAGCTTGTTTTTGGAAACTTGGGTTGTTGTAGCATGTTGCCTACTTTACTACAGTTTAAAATAGCTGTCATTTGTGTTTTAACAACGTTCAGCTCACGAGTTATTGATCCGGGAAGTTCGAATCTGTGAATATATTGCCAACTTTACTGAACATTTCTTTATAATTGAGTCCAAGAAGTTCCAACTTTATGAGCCGCACATTATTTGTGTGTATTATTAACGCACGGAGCGGACTGAAACGCTGCAGGCCAGTGGAACGTTAAACGGGAAGTATTTGTCCGAGCTCACAATAGGTTTTGCAAGGGAACAATGTGAGGGAATGTAACACATAGGGTAACTTCATTTAGCAAAGTGACTCATCGTTGAAGCTGACTGTACTGTTTAATATCTATATTTTGAATTTCTGAAAAGTTTTTACGTTAATATTTCACCATGTCAGGGTGGACATGTTAAGCTTGACCACATCCAATTACAACAGTAAAATATAGAAAACACAGTAAAATATAGAAATATAGGTTGCAGATGTTTTAATCTCCATTGAATAAAGACCAAATGGGGGTGACGATGTCACTGAGAACATCAGTGGGTTTATTAAAGGGGCAGTTAGCCCATAATAACAGGGTAGACCGCAATTTCAGGGACACGTGCAAAATGTTTAATATTATTATGAAAATAGAATATAAATGAACAAATTGACTAGTTTTATTATCATACAGCTTGGTGAAAACAATAAGAATATCTAAAACTTATTTTATTTTTGTGTTATTTAACCACCTTTTTCACTCACTGAAGTTAGCTGAGCAGTGTAGGGGACATGCCAAAATTGTATACATCCAATCAAAAAACACATTTAAAAAGACTTATCGTTATACTTTTATCATTATATTTTTATAGAATTTCATTATTTTACATTATGTTCGTAATGACTGAGTGATTCTGATGAGGACATCAAAGGCACGTTATAGGGATATTAATCCTGCTAGGGATAAAGTGATATTGAGTGGCTTTTAAAGAAGTCAGAGAATGGAGGTACAGTATCATCACAGCCTGCGCTTCGATGGAGGTTGAACTGCACTGATCCCAGCAAACGTTCTGACCATGATCCCAGTTTGGTCGTTTCTTTGAGAACTGTTCCACAAATGTTCTTTGCTTTGAATTTTTATTTTTTATTTATCTGCGCATCAGTTGCAGTAGGGTGAGTTTGAAGGGAAAGAGAGCAACACAAAACAGAAAAAGACCTTTTAAGATCAGTTATTAGTGTATTTAGTATTTTTTATTAATTCTGTGCTATCCAGAAATGTTTATGACAAAACTTCAGTCAAAAGTTCAAACTATGATAATATTAAATTAAATTTGTTGTACTTATTCCTTCGTAAAGAGGCTGTTTGATTTGGTTCCGCCACAAATGTCAACTAATGCATTAACCATTAAACATGTACTAACATGTAGTTAAAGGTACAATCCGTAGTTTTTTCGCCACTATGGGGCGCTAAACAATTCAAAACAATAACAAAGGCGTAGATTGATGACGAAGTGAATATGGAATCATGGAACTTATCGTCATGCCGATAGATCTAATAATATTCATGGGGAAATAATGTTTATGGATGAGTGACTACATGTTTTTAACATGACTGTGGTGTGAAGCAGGGCGTGGATGAGAATCACGGACACGATTACTAATGAGAGACAGATATCAGTGTCACGCGCGAGTCCCGGGGGATATAAAGAAACGAGGACAGAAGATAGATCAACATTATATTATCATACTGATGATATTCTAACACGTCGTCATGTTGCGCTATATAACATTGATTAGTCTTATGTAGCCCACATTTGCTTATCTTGTCTAATAATGTGCAAGAGCGCCGTCTCTGTCAAGTCAAAGTTTGTCGCAAAGCTCTCGCCATCTCAGAAACCCCACGCTGATATTGATTTCTCCTTATGTCCCGAAGTTTGCTTGCCATGGTCCATAATGTTTGGACGAAACAACAGCAGCGCGCCGCTTTACGTTACGCAGCTGTCCGTGTCTGTTGCCATGGTTACTGTGAGCCCAGGAATATTACATCATTTACAAGCGCAGTGTGAAGTGAAAAGACCGGGGCGGCCCACTTTTTAAAATTGTGATTTTCTCTGAATTTACAAATTCTTGGAAACATTTAGGATAATGTAAGCACACAACTTAACAAAATATATAACACTGTGCAAGTGGTTTTTGGATATTTTAATATAAAAATTCTACATATTGTACCTTTAAGGCTGCTGTTATTCATGCTTGAATCCATTTGCTTTATATGGAGGAAATGACGTGGTCATTCTGAGACAGGCCTGTATTAAATACAGGGAAGAATTTATAAATTGTATGAAAATTGATCCGTTTATATGTCTGACGTTGGCTGGCACGTGTATGAAAGTATTCAAGAGCAATTTACTGAGCAAAGACACTCTGGCTTTAACACATAATAATGCGTACATCAATCAGTTCAAGACGTATTCCAACGCATCCATTCAGTGGTTGGAATATATTAAGAAAAGCCAGAATGTGGACGCACACCACGCCCTGAATCATGGAGAGGTCCAGTTTGGTCCTTTTCATGTTGACGGTTATTATGAACTTAATAACGGGGATAAAGTAGCATTAGAATTCCTAGGGTGTTTTTACCAAGGTCATAATTATAAATTCAGAGAGAACGATCTTCATCCATTATCAAAAGTGCCATTCGGACATCTCAGAAGACAATCTGAAAACAAATTAGAAACACTGCGTAATGTTTATTCCTTACAAGTGGTTTCTATCTGGGAGTGTGAATGGGAGCGCGCAAAACGTGAAGATCAAAAAGTTGTGCATTTTATGAACGGATATTCTTGTCCAGAAAGATTAAAACCACGAGATGTGCTGTATGGTGGCCGTACGAATGCGTATAAGCTGTACCATAAAATCACAGACGAACAACGTATTGATTACTACGACTTTACATAACTGTACCCGTTCGTACAATCGTGTAAAACATACCCGATCGGACATCCACAAATCATTTTCAAGGATTTTGAGCCGTTAGAGAATTATTTCGGGTTAATAAAAGCAAAGGTGCTGCCCCCTAGAGGGCTCTTTCACCCAGTCCTGCCGTACAGATGTTGTCATAAGTTGATGTTTCCGCTTTGTAGAACGTGTGCGGAGGGGCGGATTCAGACCGCTGACTGTAGACACACTGATGAGCAGAGAGCTCTTAGTGGTTGTTGGGTTAGTGTAGAATTAATACGGGCCATTAACCACGGCTATGTCGTATTAAAAACAGAAGAAGTGTGGCACTTCCCAGAGACGTCAGACACATTATTCAGCAATTACGTTAAGACATTCCTCAAACACAAACAAGAAGCGTCTGGCTTCCCTGAACACGTAATCACAGAGCAGGACAAACAGTCATACGTTAGTGAATATCTTGATAAACAGGGTATCGAATTATGCATTGACAAAATAGCTCCCAATCCTGCAAAAAGGGCTATAAATAAATTAATCTTGAATTCACTTTGGGGACGCTTCTCCCTTCGTGAACAATTAGCAATTACAGAGCTTGTGACAGAGCCTGAAGAATTTACTCGCTACATTTTTGGAAATGGTTATGTGATAAAACATTTCTCATTTGTGTCAGACAGAGTAGCATTGATTCAGTGGACTTATGCCGACGGCATGCCTTGAAGTAAGCGGGATGTTAACGTGTTCATAGGAGCTTTCACTACTGCGTATGCACGTTTGGAGCTTTATGAATTACTGAGCAGACTTAATCGCAGGGTCATTTATGCAGATACGGATTCAGTTTTATTCATATCAGAGAGTGGTGAATGGATGCCTAAGACAGGTGCGTTTCTGGGTGATCTCACGAATGAATTACATTCTGATGATTTTATAGAAGAATTCGTGTCAACAGGACCAAAATCTTATGCATTTAGGACCAAAAAAGGTAAAGTAAGCGTTAAGGCTAAAGGCATCACACTTACTGCAGAGAATGCGCAGATAGTTACGCTACAGAGCTTGATAGGATTGGTTAAGGGATATGTAGAGTCACGTGACACCACAAGCCTGGTAGTGCGTAATATGACCATTGTCAGGAATAAAAGATGCTTGACATTACATAACAGATCAAACACAAAGGGCTACAGACTCATGTACAATAAACGTGTGCTATTGAATTTTGACACACTGCCTTATGGATTCTAGCAATATGTTGAATCATTGTAATATGTATGATACAGATGGTTTTGACTTTAGATTACAGCACCCTTTTGCATGCGTCATCAGTGGTGCGAGTAATAGTGGTAAAACTTATTTTGTGAAAACTTTGATGTATAATTCACACAAAATGTGTTCTGTAAAATTTGACTGTTATATCTTTATTTACAAATGCTGGCAAAAACTCTACGATGAATTGATGCATGTGTTTGATATTAAATTTATCGAGGGTATACCAAAATCATTGAATGATGCGTCTTTATTTCCTGTCGGAAAGAAGTCACTCCTCGTCCTGGATGATGTGATGGATGAATCATAGATTTCAAGGCTTTTCACTCGCTATATTCACCATAATTCGATCTCGGCAGTGTATCTGAATCAGAATCTGTATTTCCAGGGAAAGGAGGCACGTACTATCGCTCTTAATACAAACTATTTAATTATTTTTAAAAATCCACGGGATAAACAGCAAATAAATTGCTTAGGATGTCAGATGTATCCGGGCGAGGCCAAATTTTTTTTAGAGGCATTCCATGATGCCACATGGATATTTACTGATAGACTATAAAACGAACACGCCTGAAAAATTTCGACTCAGAACGGATTTGCTCTCAGAGTTCCCTGTAGTGTACGTACAGAAAAAGACGCGGTCAGTCAGCAGGAGCTCAAGACTATCCAGAAGTCTGCCTCTATTAAAGTTATTATACAAGGGTACGCCTAAGCAAAGACATATTATTCTGCGATCAGCATCCGATGACTTCATATTGGCATTATGCGAGGTAGCCCTTAACGTTCTTCACGGTGTAATCCCACTAACTGCAAACCAGCACAGGAGATTAAAAAAGAGAAAAACAGAGATAAAATACGTGGCTAATAAAAAAAATTACATAAAGAGAAAAAAACACCTGATTAATCAAAAAGGAGGTTTTCTGCTACCACTTTTGAGTGTTGCGATACCGTTTATTTCTAGCCTGATAACGTCTAGACAATAATGAGTATGTAATATGCTGAAAAAATGTACCTAGTACCTAGGCATCAGCTAGATAAATTAAGGATGGGACGGACCCGTGAAACTATTCATAATGTCGTAGAAGATAACTTGGATACGGCTGTAAGAGATATATTACAGGGAAATTATCTGGACTCGTACGGGAAGGCCAAGCTCTACACTAGCGCTTTACAGAGATTTTTAAGTGTGGTGAAGCAAGGTGACATGGAAAGCAATATTCTGACTCTCACATTACCTCAGCACGGAAATCCTCACGGTGAGACGATACATACTGAACCTAACACCAGTCCTCATGATGAAGGTGATAAGGATGATATTGTTAGTGAGGTATTCAGTAATGTGCCTCAGAAGAGCTTAAAAAATATCAAATACATTATGGATAAAATGTCCAAAGCTAAACACATGGACAGACTCTGGGGAATTAATTTTTAAAGGAAAAATCATTGAAGGATCTCATATGCTTGACCTATTGAAAAACATAACCAAGCCTCATTTGATTCGTGACGACCGCAGACCGAAGGGTTGGGGTGGATTTCTGGAGGCATTTGCCTGTTTAAATATCCCTTATTTGACAATAAGTAATCAGCATGTCAGAAGTACGATTGAATCTATTAAAAGGAATCCTACAGACGGATCTAATTCTGTTCAGTCAACTGTTTTGAAGAAAAAGAAGAAGAAGAAGTGCGAATATACACAGTCAGCACCACGCATAGACATTCCAGGCGGTGATGTGTTTAGTTCACCAAGGCTTGAGGTAAATCAGTGGTTGTGATTTTAGTTGTTTGAGTCTGATTTGCATTTATTTCGTAATATTCTAGATGTTATATATATATATTATATATATATATATATATATATATATATATATATATATATATATATATATATATATATATTTTTTTTTTTTTTTTTTACTGTTTAATGTGTATGTGTTTTATGTCAATAAAGGAGAACGAAAAATGTTACATCTGTTTTGTATTTCCTTTTTTTCATTACGCATACATATATATACACTACATTTTCTTTCATCACACATGTGTTAATATCAAGATACATCACAAAACCTTCATCTTTATTCATTATTCGATACGCACACAGATTAATATGCTTGAAACAACTGACCAGTCTGTACACACATTTAAATATTTTACCATCACAGAGAACTGGTTTTAATTTTTTCACAAAGAGGGAAACCACGTTATCATTTTGAATTAAATCATTGTGGTACAATTTCATAATATACTCATAACCACATCCATTTAATATATGATACAGAAAAAAGACCACAATGTTGTCCACAGGTGTCTGAGGAGAAATCCTTGACCTGTTTGCTAGAGTATTGAACACTGATAGAATTGGTCTTTAGAACTACTTATGTACATAGCTATCCAATGTTCACTACCTTGGTCGGACGCCTGTGTATTAGCGATACAAAATGAAGGTAGATCCTTTAACGGCTCCTTGGGTAGGTGGTCGTAAGGTAACACTCCTAAGAAATTAGTGTTGCATGTGATTTTATCCAGGAACCCCGTCAACTGCACAGTATTCATTTTCAATAATAGCAATCTGCCAGCACCTGTCTCCTATTAGATATCTCAATGATAATAATAGTTATGGTCTGCCTGAGAGGCTCTCTGAAGAGTGCTTCTAATCTGATATTTCCAGATCGGACTAAGGACACATGATGACCGCCCTCCTCATCCGGGGTGAGGTTAAAAGCATAGAGCGTATATCCGTGGAGGAAGTCTTCTCTGTCTATAGCCAAAGGCTGATTCTTAAGATGTTTTCCTGTAGCCAGAGCTAATTGGTAAAATTCCCTGACTGCCGATCCGTATAACCGAGGAGTCCATTACCGGCCTGGTTCTGATAATATGCAACATAACGCTCAGGATCCATTTTGTACGGAGTGAAATAAGCCATTTAAAACAGATGCTGCTTCACAGGTCTAAAGTGTAATTTCGCTACGACTTTTCTGTAAGTGAAGCGAATGTGTTGGTTCTGATCGTCTTGTACTTCAATGGTCACTTCTGTGATACTGCTCTTATTCACGCGTACGTAATGAGCTTTGTCGTGTCTGACACTGATGATTTTGTTTGGCTCCCCTTCTATATGGATAGTACTTAATAACGGTACATATGCGTCACCGACTGATAGTAGTTTGTAATATCTGTATAAATGAAGCATGTGTAGAACCCTCCTCTTATATCGGCTTGAAATGGGGCATAAACTACGCTTGATGATCTTCCGTGTTGGTTTTCATGTTGCAGGTCTGTAGTTTCTATAGAAACACCAGGTTTCAACCCTAAAATAATAGCCAGTTTCCCATAAAAGGTCAATGACACTCTCTGTGGCACTTTTAGGAAGACTTTATTGTTTATATGATCATAACTGAGATAAACACGTGGGGGGAGGGTTCCATTTATCTCCCTGAGGAGAAAGGGGACATCCTCGTAATATCCTGGCTTTAGAGTATTAGAGTATTTTTTGAGCATTATGATCGATAAGTATATTAATATCTTCACTCACGTTATAATGTCCATCACCACTTTGCAGTAGACTTCGATCGCAATCGATAATAAAGGCTGCATCCTCCTCATAATAGGCGTACCATGAAATAGGGTATTCAAATTCAACCAGCGCCATTTCCCATGCCCCTTTTAAATTAATTGTACGAGCGAGCATCGTACGATAATTAGAGATGCCGTTCTCGGGATAGACAGCCCTTGAGGCGTTGCACGGTAGTGTAACATAAAATCCTTCCTCTGCCATGATGGTGATTCTCATAAATGATGTTTGTCACACATTATCTATGGCTTTAATGGGTCCTCCTGTAGATCAACCACTTGATTCTCAGGTAACCAGCTGTTGAATTTAGAGGGCCACCCCCACCACTTGACAAGAACAAGCTGTCGTTTCTTGTCTAAAATCTTCTCTATTTTAAACGCCTTAACATCGCTCACAATAATTTTCTGTAATTCTTGTTCATAAAAGCATCCTTCAATAATAAAGTCTTGTATCCTGTATACGGGCGGCTGCCGCGGAATACACGCAGATATTGTAAAATACTCCTCTGTGTAATTCTGTTCATACCCCTTAAAAAACACATTTCTGACTTTAGACACTCTAACCACATCACCTATTTTATATTTAAAGACAGGTTTTTCTTTATTTAACACCCCGTACAGGTTGTTAAACACGATAGTCTCATTTTCTTTACAGACGTCTCATTCGTATAGATTTGTGATGGCTGGCGTTATAGCCATCTGTGAGGTCTAGCAATATGTCACAGTAACGCTTGGAATTGATGGATGTAAGATACCTCCACATGCGTCCTTTTAGTGTTTTATTAAAGCTCTCTACCACGCATGCTTTTAAATCGCTGGCTGTGGTAAAATGATGTATTTTATACTTTTTTGTCTGTTGAGGAATTCAGTTCCTTTATCAGTCTGTATCTTTTGCGGTATTCGACCCTCTTTTAATATGGATTCAAAAGCCTTGACCACTTCCTCCCCCGACTTATGTTTCAGCACTCGCGTCCACACATATTTGCTAAGTATATCTATACAAGTCAGCAGAAATTTGATGTTACCATTCTCCTTTGAATAAGCAGACATATCGACCAGATCCGCTTGGAACCGCACATCTTTCCCGTACACCATCACTCTATTACATTTATTTTTTATAGGGGCTGTGCGGTGTAATGTATATGAATCCTGACTAGACAACCATTCATCTACGGCTTTATCTTTTAGACGCACCTCGTGTTCCTGTAATACTGCTCGTTTTAATCTGCTTTTACCACCCAAAGCCCCTGGGTTTGATGGCGAATAATATTTTTCTTTCATGAGCTCAGCCATGTTCTCCCTCCGTCTTTTCACAAAATAATGACCAGATGTTTACTGTCAAACAGTGTTTTTATTTCCAGAATAAGTACATGAATTATATATCGTCCAGAAAGCATAGAAATTTCACACACATTACACTTTCCATCCTTTAATTCCTTTAATTTCATTTTCATTTTCAAACACTAGAAAATAATGTTGAATAATGTCTGTACCTCTGACTGAGAGAAAAGTACAACTTATTAGTATGTTTTGGTAAAGTTTCCTGTTCAGAGCAGAGCTCAGATCAACTTCAGCCTTGAAGAAGCTGTGAATCATGTCTTTTATGGGTACTGGTGGACTGTTGTCATCTGGACTGGAGAGCGCCTATAGGCCTGACCTTGAAGGACATTCTGTGCCTAAGTTCAGGGTCTGATCGTCAGCATCATAATGGAAGGAGATATGCTTCTGACTATCTGTCCATGTGTGGAAAATTACCAGTTTTGTCTAGTGTTCTTAACCAATCAGAATCTTAGTAATGACGTAGTTAGTGGACTCTGTTAGAGTATAATTGTTGTGGAAATGTGAATGTAGAGAGAGAGGAGGAGACAGAGAGCAGCCTACGAACTCCTTGTGAGACTTGAAGCTGCTTCAGCTGATGAAACTGCAAACTATTCTTTATAAAAAGTTTCTTCAATTTATTTTTTTTAAACTCTGACTCCAGGTCTTCATTTATCATATCTGGTCTTTAACTGTAAAATCCCCTACAGTTAATGGTGGAGGATGCGGGCAATCATTCTTTGGTGACATTCCTGGCTAAAAAACAAACAAGGTAGGAAGTTGTTTTATTATTTTTGCTAGGACTATCTGGAGTGGAAGTGGTGGAGAGAAAGGGGAGCGATAGGGTTCCCTCAGACGTGAGGGCCCATTCATCTTCTAGAGGTCGATGTTGACCAGGGTTGATGTTGAGGACAGAGAGAGAGGAGGAGACAGAGAGCGGCCTACGAACTCCTTGTGAGACTTGAAGC
This sequence comes from Opsariichthys bidens, assembly GCA_037194245.1. Lineage (NCBI taxonomy): Eukaryota > Metazoa > Chordata > Actinopteri > Cypriniformes > Xenocyprididae > Opsariichthys > Opsariichthys bidens. The sequence goes on along the minus strand of CM074281.1, from coordinate 29,547,138 downwards.
TGCTTCTGCTGATGAAACCGCAAACTATTCTTTATAAAAAGTTTCTTCCATTTATTTTTTTAAACTCTGACTCCGGGTCTTCATTCATCATATCTGGTCTTTTGGGTCTTTAACTGTAAAATCCCCTACAGTTAATGGTGGAGGATGCGGGCAATCATGCACATCGTTCTTGAACAATTTTGATCCTCTTCGATCATTCTCACTTCAAAACACACAAAGTCCAAAACAATGCCATAAATTCCTTTGCATGGGGGGTAGCGGGGTTATTGAGAGGTCAATAAAACAGGTGTCCAAAACAGGGTTAGCAAGAGGTCAATAAAACAGGGGGGTATTCCAGAAAGGAAGGTTAACTTACCGTCACATATACCTTGAACTTGCTTACTCTGGGTATGTTGGTTCCAAAATACCTGTGTGGAGTTCGTTCAATCAACCTCCTGTTGGTAACCGAGATTTAATGCGCGCGAACGGCGAGCACATGAAGGCATTTTCAATGGATCGCCGATTTCAGGAGTCACCATGGAAACGCGTGGAGAAAAAAGGCGTGCGACATATTTCAGCAAGATGTAGTTGGAGGTTTTAATGCTTGCTTATGAAGAATATAAGCACATTGTAACTAAAAAAAGCAATACTGCAGCATTAGCAAAAGAGAGAGAGAGAGTTGGCTTGGCAAAAAAAATAAAAAAATAAAAATAACAGTAAATGCATGAGTTTATAAAATTATAGGTAGGTTATTTGTCCCCTTTCATTGTGATGCAAAATTCTTTTGGGAATGTTGTAAAAATAGACAAGCATTTACTTTTAGGCCTTCATAAATTTCTTAATATCACTTTAGTGATGTACATAATTGGCTGGTAATATGTTGACCAAAAAAAAAGTGTAATTTATTGGCTTGTTTTATCAGGTGTAATCCTTCTGGAGCCAGAAGAACTCTGAGCTAAGTTAAAATGAAACATAAAAACGTTCTCCAACAAGATGATATTTTCTAAATTTACTAAACTGTTCATGAAGTTTAAATTTAGTATTTAATGTCATTTAGTTTTCTATGTAGCCAATAGGAAGAAGGCTGAGACTGTAAAACAGGTGGGGGTCCAAAAATTTGAGAGAACATCACATAAACTGACTTCATAAATTGACATTGATTTTCCTAAAATGTTTTATATTGACCTTGCAATTATGGTGAATGGTGTTTCCTTTGGGCACTAGATTTATATTCTTGTATTTCTGATTTGATGCAGTGATGCAACAAGTAATCACAGGTCATATATTCATATGTGATTGAATTTCACAATTCATATATAAAATTATGTATATGACTAACAAAACCATCTTATTTTATGCTGAATAATGATTATTTATAAAGTTAATGGTAGCACAAACTGTTGGTGAAACTTTTATAATTCTTCTAAATTTGTGACAATATTTTGAAATTGAATCTATTTGAGTCACACAGACTTCAATATTCAGCATGCTAAACACAACAGTGGTAACAATTAAATTTGATTTAAAGTAAATTATCAAATGCACTCTTTTTTTTTAGTCACTAGAACTCAAGAGTCAACTTTACTTCCTAAGCTTTTGTCAGTACAACGTACTATTCCTTTTTCACTTTACTTAGTTTTTTTATAGCAATCTGTTTGCATGCTTTTTTTAAGTAAGTCTAACTAATTAGATTTTACAGTGGGGACCAGTAATGAGGGCGATTTAATGGTTTAAACACCTAAAGATTTAGCACCCAAAAATATATAGTTACCTGCACATGGATTGACTTCTTAACATAATCTCCTTCATTGACTGAAGGAGCTTTAATAGGAATGTGAGTTCCATCAATGCACAGAACCCGGAAACTGAAAGTTATGTAAGAAACATTTTAAAATGACTGTGACTGTATACAGTATTGATATATGGATAGATTAAGTAGTGCTATGTAACTAAAATGGTCTCACAGAATATCATAGAAAGGACAAACCCCCCACTCTGTGGAATTCCTCTTTAATAACTCTCAGTGGTTTATGGACAGGGAACTTCACAAAAGTGTGTAGAAACTGAATGCAATGCATACTGTACGAACAGCCCTACACACAGTTGCCTTTCCCATATACTCTGCATCGCCAACGTCGCAGAAAAACGTAGTTCAATGCACAAAATGTGCTCTGTGTCAAGTGCTGATGTGTCACGTTTGATATGTAAGGTTTCAAAAGATTTGTTAAATAAATTAACAAGTCTTTCGAAAAATGGTAACGCTCCGGCAAATATCCATTTGGATACGAAAACTTATCACCCTCTCACGGCGGAAAAGATTCCGTATAATCTGTGCTTCCACATCCACTGGATCGTCTTCAAAAGGGCATGCCATGCTCCGTCACCTCTCTGAAACAAACTAATCCTGAAACTAAACCTGCCCCGGAGCAAGTTATGTTCAGAGCTTAAGTTGCTATGGCTACTTACATACCTTGAAACTTACCTCCGTTTTTGGAACCGAAAGCTGAGGTTATCCGCCTACTTACCCAGGTATGTCACATAACCTGCTTTTTGGAATACCCCCCAGGTGTCCAGTCCGGAGGGAGGGAGTAATGGGGGGTGGGAAATATTTTTATGTGGGTAATAAATCAATCAAATTCTGTCACATGCCGCTCTATAATTCTCTCTGTTTCTGTTGGCCTTTGAAAAAGTGTGTGGAGGAGTTTGTCCCATCAGGTGAACTAGCTTGACACTTGTCTTAATGTGTGTTTTTGGATGGGACTGGATGAGGATACGATTTGCTATTACGAACCCGCTTGTTCATTTTTTATAGTCGAGTCCATTAATCTTATTCTCTATTGAAATGGTTCTAATTTTTAATTCTTGTCATTCTGTGTTTAGTGAAAGTGAAAGTCGTGACGTATTGTCAGGTATGGTGACCCATACTTGAAATTTGTGCTCTGCATTTATCCCATCCAAGTGCACACACACAGCAGTGAGTAGTGAACACACATACACACAGTGAACACACACCCGGAGCAGTGGGCAGCTATTGCTACAGCGCCCGGGGAGCAATTAGGTGTCAGGTGTCTTGCTCAAGGGCACCTTAGTCGTGGTATCAAAGGTGGAGAGAGTGCTGTTCATTCACAATCCCCACCTTCAATTCCTGAAAACAATTCCAAAACTCAAGAGTCAACTTTACTTCCTAAGCTTTTGTCAGTACAACGTACTATTCCTTTTTCACTTTACTTAGTGGCGTGGGAATCGAACCGGCAACCTTCTAATCACAAGCCCAACTCCCTCACCATTAGGCCACGACTACCCCAGAAGTAGAAGTAGTTAAAGATGAGTGTTATTTTAATCCAGCCCCATCAGAAACACACATTGCCTAACCAGCTCCCCCCACACTGGTACCCTCCATTTACATTTTTCATCATTTAGCAGACACTTTTATCCAAATTAGGTGTCAGGTGTCTTGCTCAAGGACACTTTAGTCGTGGTATCAAAGGTGGAGAGAGTGCTGTTTATTCACAATCCCCACTTTCAATTCCTGCCAGCGTGGGATTCGAACCGGCAACCTTCAGATTACAAGCCCGACTCCCTCACCACTAGGCCACGAGCTGCCATCCCAATCCTCTGTCCCATGATCATCATGGCTAAAATCCCAGAGCCTCGTAGCAAGATATTCGCCATCCCAGAGCCTCCAGCCCCCGAGTCCGCTCCAGTGTCGTACGTCCGTGGTCCTCCCCAGCGCCCCCTGTACCTCCGTGGCCCCCTGAACTGCCGCCTCCGCCCTAGGCTGTTAATTCTTATAGCAGTGGTCTATAACGGTCTAATTTGCTGGGTTATTCTCAAAGCTCTTTGGATGCACCATCACACACATTTGTCATCACATAGAGCGAGTCAAATTTGATGCGTCAGAGTTTGCTATACCTTGGCTTTTGATGAATTGACCCCACTGGTCAGACCTTATGAGACAGACGCTCTTCTTGTCTTAAAATGAATGTAATGAGAAAGTATGACATTTCAAATCATATATATAATGTTACTTAAAATATGTTGATTTATAAAAAGTATTTGTATGATGACAATGTTTGCCATATCACGTTTCCACTATCACTATATGACTCGTTTCTTGACCCCTATATGATGCTTTCAAGGCAGAGTTAGATATTGTGTCGTCAAATTGGCACACTGGAGTCCTCGGGGCGAGCCGTGCCCCTCGGGTGAGAGCTCACTCCGCTTGGGGTGTTGCTTCCTCCTGGGCGTTGGCGCATGCCGCCTCTCTGGCAGAAATTTGCAGAGCTGCGGGCTGGGCAACACAGAACACATTCACAAGATTTTATCATCTCCGGGATCTCGCTTGCTACGCCATTCCCCTCTCAGGAGAAGATACAAGCGCTTATTCTACTCAGTTCAGTTCCCCAGATGGTGAACCGTCTGGAGTTCCTCGTGCATTTTGTGGCAGTCAGACACGACGGAGGCATGCTATAATAGCCATACAGTACTACAGTACCTTTGGGGTAATTTGCGTCCTGAATATAATTCAATACAATTACTATAATAGTAGTGTTATCAGAGACTAAGTGTCACTTTTTCACTCTATGAGTGATTTATATCTCCATTTTGGCTTCTTCTGCCTCTTCCTGTTTTCCTCTATACACTTACATCACACATCCTTACTCCTTCTTCCTGGCTGTTGACCGTCTTTGTATCCTTGTTGTTAATTCATATTCAGAGTGCGTAACACTGGACACTGGACATTCATCAAGCCAAAGAGCCTCATTGCTCAAACACCCCAGAATAGGTGTTGTTTGGGAGATATAGAATCTATATCTATAACTCATAGTGAAGGTCTTTGCGAGTCAGCCTGGTGGGGGAAGAGTGCATCCTAAATGTGTTTGTGTGAATGGTTTTTCTCTAGATGTTTTAAGAATGACACTTCCTTAAAACCTTTCTAGCTCACACAAAAAAAACATGGGATGCTGATTTAGTGTAAATAAATTTGTTCAATTCAATTCACATTTATTTGTGTAGTGCTTTTCACAAAATGCATCGTTTCAAAGCAGCTTTACAGAAAAATTCATGTCAACATTACAGTTTCGGGTGATCTGTTATCAGAGGTGACTCTGCAAGTTATGGAATTTCAGAAATGTTTATGCAAATCATGCAGTTAGCTGACAATCTGATAATTTAAACAATGTATTAATTCAAGGCAGAAACAATGAGCTCATTGAAGCAATGAATACATGTTAAGCCCTTTAACCTGAATTGTTCTGCCGACGGGCAACCCCCCTCCCCCCCGCGCGAAAAAATTCATGATCATATTACTAAGCAACCACTAGGAGGAATGACACAAACGAGGTATCATTTTAAAGCTTAGAAACTCTTTTTAATGCATCCAGTCATTGCTTTCAACTCTTAACGAGTGCTGAGTTAACACTCTAAAACAGAGTGTGCCGCCCACGGGCAATTCATACCTCCTCATACTCGCCTGGTTATCTTCCTAACCAAATCTCACTCTCTCCTGGTTATCTTCCCAACCAGAATACGGGGGGAGTACTCTGGGTTCGGGCCAAATACAGACCTTGGAGCCCACTCCTCGGACAGCACGCCAAATACGCATACTATTTATTTATTTGTAAGTGTGAACTCGTGAAATGTTACGTCACAACACAAGGTCAATCAGGATTGGAATAGTTCTACCAGAAAGACTCGGGAGGTAAATTAACTTGCAATGAAATTTATTAACAATCGGCAAGCAAACATTGTAAGATAAAGTTCTTTGGCGTAGGCCCCATCCGTAGCTTAGATCCTGAGGGTTGCGGACTCTGCATTTCCTGCCTGAAGATGAAGGCAGGGGCGTAGCCGACCCCCGGGAGGTATGGACAGGGACCATCCTGGTGGTGGTGGGGAGGATGGAGGTTAGGTTTCGCGTCAGCATCTGCGAACTCAGACAAGTGTGATGAGTACCGATCTTATATACTACATGTGTTGGATAATGATTGGTTAGATCTAAATTAGTAGTGACATAACATTTGAGTCTTCCTGACAGAACTTGCGCTAGAGCTTTCATTTCCATTCATGTTTCAGACGTGCTACGCTGTCCTTCTGTCCTTCTGACGCTGTGTTACAGTTGTAACCCAAGACTTTTTTTTGGTTAATTTAAATAAAAAATTCTGATCTATTATTTTCTCTTACTATTATATTTTCAATGATTCAGTGACATTACAAAATGAAACTAATGCAGGCCTTTTTCAGTGAATGTTTTTCAATAAAAAAAATGGCAACAGATTTTTTTTAAAAAGTTTGAAAGTGTTTAAAGTTTGAGAACCACTGCTCTAATGGCTAAAAAATAAAAAAAACATGCTCCATGTGCAAGACAGACAGTTAGGTTTCAATATCTAACCTGATGAAAAATATTTATTTCATCTCCAACAGTATTGTGAATTTTTATAAAGATAAGTTTGGCCTTTAAATTTTAAATGCATCAAAAACATGAGAAAAGTTGGAAGTTAGTTCTTTTCTCTCTATAAATTACATGAACGATTTGAATTATTTGCCAATTATTAATGTAAAGCTGCTTTGCCCCAATTTGCATTGTAAAAAGCGCTATATAAATAAAGATGACTTGACTTGACTAAACCGTTTAATAATCAACAGGAAGGAGACAGGATACAGGTTAACACCATTCACAATACTATAAGAACTGACAAGGACTGGACAGACACAGAGGGAATATATACAGATGAACCCAAGAGGATAATTAGCGGGGCACAGGTGACAGACATAACTGATACAGGACACGGCTGGAGACGATGAACTAATTATGAGGCACATGGGGAGCCAAAAAGATCACATGACAGGGACTGACGAAAGCAAAACAAAGGAACACATGACAGATGACAGGACTAGAACTCAAAACAAGGAACGTGTGACAGAAACAGGACTGGGGAACAACGGAACAGCGATGAACAGACACGGTTATGACAGGAGGCCTATAGGAGGACGTTAAATGTGACAAGATGATGGCGAGTTTATGGTGACAGGATGCACATAACTTTGCAATTGACAGACAGTGCAATTTTGCCTCAGCTGGAGAAGAGTTTGTGAAACAAACTGCGGTCACTGCTGCTGGAGCCAGGCATTTTAACAGATACAAAAATTTGCTTTCAGATAGTAAACTATAGAAAACTACTGCAATTTTCTGGTGCTATTTTGTGATAGCACACATATATCTCCAGATATCTTGGAGACATATGAACATCATCAGGCATTATTTACAAACATCTAAAAAACCCAGCTAACAGGAAATGTTTCAACCAACATTCTTTAAAGGTTATGTAAATGTCAGGAAAAAATGTTCTTAACCCTTTCACAGGGTGACTGTTATTTAGAACGTGTCACTTTGTATTATTTCCATGGTGACGCATCATTGCTTCTCACGTGACCCACCGCAGCCACAATATGCTTGATAATCTGCTTTCATTTCATTTTTGCTTTTTTATTCAAACTATTCACAAATTTGTTAACTATACCATGAAATATCTGATGTGATTTACAACACGTGAATTCATCCAATTAATAATGTTTCTGCAATGGTCTTGGAAAAAAACTGGATGTTTTGAAAGTGCAGAATATATTCAGAAGTAGCGTTTTCATAACATTTTCAAAACGACAGAAAAGAACTGATATTGAACTGATATTCTTAATACAATAAAATGACATTTTGAACGTTTCAAAAACATTCATGAATAACGATGTTGGCATGACATTTTAAGAACATTTTTGTTAGCTGGGGACATCCCTTCAAAAGTATAAATCATAAACATAAAACATCTTTAAAACATTTTATAAATGTCTGTTTAACATCTGACATGAAACACCTACGAAATATGAGCAAATGCTTCCATTTCCAAGTGTTTATCATTTGTTTAAAACTGGGATTGGCAAAATAAGCTGAGTTTAGCTCCCATCCTAATCAAACTCATCTGAAAGTCTTCAGGATTACAATAAAAGGTGCTGGTAATTGGAGCTGAACTCTGAGTTTGTCCATCTCTGTTTTAAACAGTTACTTGTATCAAATGCTAGTGTCTAAATATAAAAATTGGTTGCTATATTTATGTTTTAATCACCTTTTCTTCACTTAAAATGTGCTAAAAGATTGACTGATCTAGTTGTTCATGATCACCAGCCACGAGCCCTGTGGATGTGAGCGTGACTGTGGATGCAGTCCCCGTGGCTGGATGCTCTGAGGTTACATTGGCGACCTGCACAGCTTCCACAGCGGAGTCTGCCGCTGAAGTGTCGTGGGATTTGGGCACTCTGTCCGATTCTGTGAAGCTATCGCCGAACACTGTGACACGTCTGGATGGGATGTTTACTGTCACAAGCAGTATAATGGCTACTCCGACTGTACAGATGAATCTACAGCTTGTCAAGTGTGTGATCAGACATGCCAGGATGAAAGAGGAACTGAAAATTGATCACAAGATCATTGTGCACTGTGAGTCTTTTTAAGATGACACAAACTGCCCACATCTCCGCCATTTGAGGGCCAATTCCGGCCTCAGCTGGTTGACAGCAATTGGTAATTAAAAGGGAAGGAGCAATTAAAAATGATGACACATTTCCCACTGATCGATCCATGGCCATAAACAAAAGTACTTTGGATAAAACTGTCTACTGAATTTAAGTAAAAATGGTTTTAATGTGACTAAAAGTGATCATATTATGTTCATTTAGTTTAATTTAGTATTTCCATCATTATCATACTTTTAAAAAGAGTACTTATTGTAGAAATAAAAAAATGCAAACTTAATGAAATATTTTCAGGCATGTTATTTAAAGGGTTAGTTCACCCAAGAATGCAAATTCCGTCATAAATCACTCTCCCTCATGTCGTTCCAAACCTGTAAGACATTCATTTGTCTTCAGAAATCATCTTTTTTAAGTTTTTGTCCCTCCATTGACAGCCTACACAACCACTTTCAAGCCACAGAAAGATAGTCATAGAACACATCATTAAAGTAATCCATGTGACTCCAGTAGTTTAACCTCAGATTTATGAAGCGACTAAAGTGCTTTGTTTGCGCACATAAATAACTCATAATTTTCCACTTTATTTCCAAAATATTCATCTCCGACGCGCAATCACGCAACAGCATGTCCTCTCGCATCAACACAACATGTGGCATGATGCTCTCGTAAATGAGCGTTTGAGATTAATATTTTGGAAATATTTTGGAAGTTTTTCACACAAACAAAGCACTTTAGTCGCTTAGTTAAACTACTGGAGTCACATGGATTACTTTAATGATGTGTTCACTACCTTTAAAGGGCTTAAAACTGGTAGTTGCCTAGACGTCTTATAGGTTTGGAGCGACATGAGTGATTAATGATAGAATTTTCAACTAACCCTTTGACAATAAATAAAAAAAACCTTCTTTAAGTTTAATTTAAATGCAAATGAAATGCAAAAAAAGTTAGGCTTAAGTACATTGTATAAAATAATGTTAAAGTATATTGCTGAATATACTGACAAATATTTATGGTAAACCAAAATATATTTCAGTGTCATTAAACTTGTCATGTATTTAAGTTTATTTTTAACCCCATTTGCAATGAAGTTACAATTTGGTCAATTGAAAATAAATACACTTTGAAAGTAATATCAAATAACACAAAACAGTTAAAGTTTTAATCAAATACTCCATACTGTATGTGCTTTAGTATGTTAGACAACACATCAAAATAAATGTACCTCTTTAAAGTAAAACTTGACACTAATTTGACATTACATTGTGCACCTTTAAAATTTAAAATACGCTAAGTTGCCATTAATATATTATCTGCGAGTGAAGTTTTTAAAACTATTCTTTTAAGATTTGAAGAACAGGGCGAGTGCACATTCAGTACAATTAAGTAAACTTCTTTTTCACAAGTGTTGTTTTTAAATATATTTTCCATAACTGTAAATGTTGATTTATCTCTTTATCTACCAGTTTACACATTTATTATTTGATTGAAGATTGATCAGTTGATCTGTTATTTGAACTTGTTGCACAAATTGATACAGGAATTTGTTTAGCTTGATTGTAGTTTAAATATGAGAACTTCTCATATGTGTGTGTGTTTTGAAGATCCACCTCAGCTGGTCTTTGTGACTCCATTCAAAAATCTCTCCTACGCTGAAGCGTATCAGTGTGAGGCAGATGCCAATCCTGCAGCTACACACTTCAGCTGGCACAGGTAAGAAATCTAATATACAAATAGATGTATTAATTTCAGTATATATATGGGGATGGACAGAGGCCAATGGACACATTTGACTAGGATGCCGGGTGATACCTCTACAATTTTTTTTGATGCGACTCAAATGTAGATTAATGTTAACTAATTATCAACACCCGTAATAAAACAGTTTTGTCATGTACAGCATTTACCTTAATGTATTGTTATATTAAGGTAAAAACAATTGTAAAAGGAGAGCTGAATAATCATAACTAGATCTCATTCTAATGGCATTAAATTGCGACATTTGATGCAACTAAAATTTGATGCAACTGCTCCTGAGTTGCTCTCATGGTACTTTTTTTCTTATTAGCATGTACTACTTCTAGTCAGCCGCCGATGAGTCTGTGCAGCGCTGTATGAAGTCAAACAAGCCTCCTGTCTTTGAATGTGTTACTCTTGTCCCGCCTCCTTGTTTCCAATTTCCACACCTTAATTAGTCATTATAATGTGCCTTCTTTCCCTCACGGTTTGCCAGTTTGTGCTCCCGTGTTATTTCTTGTGCTATTGTGTGCTTTGTTGTTGATAGTTTGTACTGGATACTAGTTTAGATTATTTGTAGCTCTAGTCTAGTTGTGGTTCTGTCAGCCACCAATGTATTCTTGCCATATTTAATATTGTTCCTCTTAGTGTTTCTTGCTTAATCTTTTTTTTTCTTACACTGTAATGAATTGCTGTAAATTTACAGTTATTTACTGTAATCAGAGAATACAGGGAAATTCTGTCAATTAAATTACAGTAACACTACTGTGAAATTACAAAGACCTGTTATGTCAAAAGATCAACACTGTAATGAATTGCTGTAAAAATTACAGCATTATTTTACAACCGCTGGCTGTTTTTTAATAATACAGCATATTGCTGTAAACTGCAATGCATTCTGGGGTTTGACTCAAATTGACAGAATATTGCTGTATATTGACCCTTCATAATTTTAAAAATACAGTTATTTACTGTAATCAGAGAATACAGGGAAATTCTGTCAATTAAATTACAGTAACACTACTGTAAAATTTACAGTAACTGGCTGGCAACCCTGCTGCCAGTATTATGCTGTAAAATTTACAGTAATTTTTTAACTGTGTAACTTTAGTATTCCGTTTTTCCTCAGTATGCCTCCCTTTATTTTCTTTTAAACCAGCTCTCTTCGTTTGCAGCAGTTTTCTGTTTTGTCTTTTTTACTTTTGTAGTTTCACGTCTTGTTTGCTGTCTCTCCTAATCTTGTCCTGCAAACTCTCTGGCAAGTAGCGAGACTGGTGCCAAACTGTTTGTGCTGTGGTCCTGCCTGGTCCTCTATTCTCCTCCAAAGTCATGCGTTGCTCAGTGGCAAAGCAAAGTTTATCAAGAGATTTGAGAGTTATTATTATTTTTGAGAGTGCATGTTTTGATGAAAGAAGAGACAACAGTTTGTTTAGACTACAGTACGTATCATGGCTCATCTTTTTTCTATGAGAAAACACAATAGACTCCCACTGACACTCTGAAGTTGAAGATAATAGGGATAATAGGCATAAATATTTACACACATTCCTTACTATATTTAGAGTCATAGGTGAAACAATGATCTCCAGGATGTTTTGAGCACACAATCATCAAACATTACCATATATGGCATTTTGTATTGGATGCCGCCTGAATGATGGCCAAAACTTTACTGCTGAGAAATCACCGTAAGACCTGAATAAAGTACAAAGAATACGTATTAAAGTCTTATCCACACTGCTAACAATTTTCCTGAATTTTTACAGTACAGTACTGGCAGCACGGTTGCCAGCAAGTTACTGTATTTTTCATATACAGTAATCATACAGTAATTTAATTTACAGTACACAAGAAGAGTGCTGAAATTCTACAAAACAGTATTTTACTGTATTTTACAGCATTTTCTAATTTTAGTCTGCTTCTGCTGTAATTAATAACACAGTATTGTACTGTATTATAAAATGCAGTATTCTACTGTTGGTTTTTACAGTAATGTGCTGCTAAATCTACAGCGACATTTAACAGTGCATATTTCTCCTTTCACATCATTATCTGCACACACAAAGTACTCAATATAACAGCATACAGATATACACACCTTTTGCCTTTTCAGGGGGTGCTTAATAAACTGGAAAACTTTATGAAGGTAAGATGAACCATAACAATGAGGGCGCTCTCCCGCTCAATACTGTAGGAATCCTTTTTCACACCGAAGACAGCAAAACCCGTAAAAATAAGAGTCCACAGTTTTTTAAGACAGATAGTGCAGACTTAATATATCACTGTTAAAAAATTACTGTAAATTTTACAGTATAATACTGGCAGCAGGGTTGCCAGCCAGTTACTGTAAAATTTACAGTATTGTTACTGTAATTTAATTTACAGAATTCCCCTGTATTCTCTGACTACAGTAAATAACTGTATTTTTTTAAATGACGAAGGGTCATTTTACAGCTATATTCTGTAAATTTGAGTCAAACCAACACGTGACGCCAGAATGCATTGCAGTTTACAGCAATATCCTGTATTATTAAAAAACAGCCAGCGGCTGTAAAATAATGCTGTAATTTTTACAGTAATTCATTACAGTGTACATAATTAAACCCATTAAAATATCAAAAATAAAGTACAAAAACAAATTAGAAGATAATTACAATAAGCTCTGATACACATTTCAAGAAATATAATAAGCTGCGCAATGACACCATTTTTTTCTAGAGCTGCTGTTTTCACTTTAAAGCTGCTTTGACACAATTCGCATTGTGAAAAGCGCTATATAAATAAAGATGACTTGACTTGACTTGCATTGTAAAAAGCACAATATAAATAAAAGTATACCCCATACTGTTTATCCAAACATTTGGATATTAGTGGATCAAGAATTTGGAAGGGAACGCGGCACAACTCAGGAACTATCAAGGCATAATTTCCTTCCTCAAAATAATGCTGCCCTGTCTACAGGAAGAGCATTGTATTCATTTACATGTATTTGCTTTGCAGATACATTCTTCACAAACTGCCTCACGTAATTCTCATACAGTGGCTATGGTGACATGAACGTATGTGTACAGAACAGCTTGACGATTTGTTTTCTTAGGCCCTAGTATTTCACTGTTTTCACTATTTCAGTCTTTTGCCAGGTTTTGTAAATTAGGCATTCAGATGTCAGAGTGTATTTTCATCCTATAGTCTTAGACTGCACTGAACTGATTTTATATTCTTCGCTTGTTTTCATGCAGCAGCACACACCAGACTTTCCCTAATGATGCCGTTAAAACAGAAGGAAATAAGCTCTTCTTCTTGGAACTGACGTCTGACCTCAATGGCCTGTACATCTGTGAAGCTTCAAACGAGTATGGGACAGGAATCGGCTCACTCTACTGGCAAAAAGGTGAATTCCCTTTGCTTACTTACACAAACAAAGTTTATCAAGAGATTGAGAGGATAGTACGGAGGAATGTCTGACATAAACAACACATTTTATTTTTGAGAGTGCATGTTTTGATGAAAGAAGATACAACAGTTTGTTTAGACTACAGTATTTATCGTGGCTCATCTCTTTTCTAGGAGAAAACACAATAGACTCCCATTCTGAGCTTTGACACACACTGACACTCTCGCAACCAGAAGTTGAAGATACGCTTGATATTACATTTCTTGAAATTCCATATATGGTAATGTTTGATGATTGGATGGTTCCTGGAGATTGTTGTTTGACCTATGACTCTAAATATGACCCTTCTTCCTGAATAAATTTGAGAATCCTTTACCACACTTGCTTTGTGTCTGCTTGGTTATTCTCAGGAGATATCTCGCGGTGCCTCTGCCACACACCACAGGGGTCAAGTTGCCTTTTTGTAAAGTGATGATTGAGACCACAAATAATCAAGCTTAAATCTACATTTTTAGGCAAGCTAAGGTGTGTAGGAACACAAATGAACACGGCTTCACACTCCAAATACACATCACTAAGCTGTGAAAATTACCTCAGAAATTTACATTTACATTTACATTTAGTCATTTAGCAGACGCTTTTATCCAAAGCGACTTACAAGTGAGGAAAACAAACAAGCGATTCTTCATGAATTGGCAAATAACACAGGAAGTGCTGACAATACAAGTTTCATACATTGCTCAGTACCATAAGCTAGAGTAGGAAGGGAAAAGGGAAGGAAAGGGTTTTTTTTTTTTCATCTCACGGAAGAGATGAGTTTTCAGCTGTCTCTTGAATATTGACAGCTGACAGAAATGAGACAGGTGTAGGAGACCCCATGTCTGCTTGATTGAAGACGTGTATTACAAGAAATCTGGTGAATCAACAAAAGGGTCCTCCCTTTGTTCCACAATCACAAGCTCAGACCGGCGGAACTGAGATGTAAAGCCTTTACCTTATAAGGAAGAAAGTGACTTTGGGGAGGCGTTACAAGGCCCCATATTCTCAGCAGGACCCCAGACACGTCGGCAGGGAATACCGTTTATGTTCGCTTTGATAATTCAGGAATTTCCAGAAAATGAATTCACTCTCTCTAACAAAACAGTCTAAAACTGCCAATGATATGATTTAGTTACTAGCAAGTAGCCTTAGACATCATATATGTACTATGTGTGTTTTTATATATATATAGCTTGTGCATTTCTTTTCGTGTTTTAAACATTTAGTACAGGTAGACTTTTAGGAAAGTCTACCTCAATTATAGGAAGTATATACTATTTGTTATCTGTGAGATGGATGAATGATTTCCTGTAATAGACCTTTTACGCACTTCCGCATTTTTCGAACGGAAATACGTCATTGAAGTGTATTAGAACTTTATGATGTCGTAGCGGCAGATACGAAAAATGTCTGAGTCCAAGAGCCGCAGTTTCTGTTGTGTTCCAGGCTGCTCGTATTCCACCCAAAAAACAGCCTTACCTTTCATTTAATTCGTTTCCTTTGGATCCAAACGTATCCAAACCTGAATACGGCGATCCGAATAGAGAGAGGAAGGGAACAGTTTTAATGTCAAAAGAGGTAGCACCTATGTCTGCAGACGGCACTTCGCTCTGGATGACTCTGTTGGTGGCTGCGTCGTTCGTCCCGAGGTGTTGCCTATTCCCTTGGAACAATTTTACTGCTCCTTTGAGAAGGGAGTCAGTATATGAAAGAACCGTCA
This sequence comes from Opsariichthys bidens, assembly GCA_037194245.1. Taxonomy (NCBI): domain Eukaryota; kingdom Metazoa; phylum Chordata; class Actinopteri; order Cypriniformes; family Xenocyprididae; genus Opsariichthys; species Opsariichthys bidens. The sequence continues at coordinate 29,531,752 of CM074281.1, read as the reverse complement.
AACGTCAAAACTTGCTCCTATGAAACTTTGTATTGTGAACACTTCCTCTGTTATTTGCCAATTCATGAAGAATCGCTTGTTTGTTTTCCTCACTTGTAAGTCGCTTTGGATAAAAGCGTCTGCTAAATGACTAAATGTAAATGTAAACATCAGTCTATCCAGCAATGCTGTGAAGATAGCGACATGGTAGCTAAGGCAGTAAGAATGGATCACGACTACGTGACACACCCACCTGCAGGTAAGATTGTTCATAATGCTTAATTAATAATGCGTAATTAACGCTTGTCAATATATATGTGCGTGTGCGTGCGCGCCTGCCTGTGAGTCAGTGACTGAGTTAGTGAGAGAGTGTGCGTGTGTGTATGAGTGAGTGTGCGTGCGTGCGTGTCCGTGAATGTGTGTGTAGCGTAAATATGATATAATATATAAAAAATATAATGATATGATATCAATTTAATTTCGCTGGTGAACTTCGAAAGAAAAGTCAGGCTTGTCAAACACTCTAGCTGCCATTTCGCCGTCAACAAAGCGACGTGTTTCCGGTTTTTTGCGTAAAAGGTCTATTTGATGCAAGTATATTGTTTGTAAAATGTACCACATTTGGACTGTGCAAGTTGATTTCCCTTGAGCTCAACCAAGCCCTAAGAAGTTTGGGCACAATGGACATTATGCTAATCACATGCAGGAACCGCCCAAAGTGTTACCTGGTTGGTGGAAACACCTGGAGGGAGTGGTCAGTGAAACATGCTTAAAACTCAACGACGCGCATTTCCAAGTGCTTGCCGCTTGCCTTTCTGCTTTTGCCTTGACTTTCGGGTGATTCGTGCGACCTCAACATCGTCCTGCAACACGATACCCCGTTTCACGAGTTCACACTTACCAATAATCAGATAGGGAATCAGTATGCATATTTGGTGTGCTGTCCGAGGAGAGGGCTCCGAGCTCGGTATTTGACCCGAGCCCAGAGTACTCCCCCCGTATCTGGTTTAGGAAGTAACCAGGCAAGTGTGAGGAGACGGGGTGGTGGAGGGATGCATCGACATATATAGGTTTCTGCTCATGCTGATTGGGCAGGCATGTTGATTGCTGATTAATGACAGCTGGCTGGAGTGATGTGATAATTAGCTAGATCATTTGAACGTGTTCCTCCCGAATTTTGTTAATAAAACATCATTTCAAGAACTCTCCAAGACGCACCAACTTCCCTGTACGAGCCGTCGTCGCACTTGCCGAAGGAAACCCTCTCAAAGTCCGTTTGCTTCAGCAACTTCACAAGAGACGTAGAGAAACTTGGTCGCGCAGCAACAAACCCACGCGGCCCTCCCTCTGGCAACGCCAACCATCCTTCATCGGTCCTCGAACGCAACAAAGACTGACCTCCAGCCAATCAGCGTGCAGAGATCCACGTACAAATCCGGCACGAAGAGAATGTGCGCTCACGAAATGCAAGTATCACAGTCTCCTCAATCTTGCTGAACTGGTGCAATTTTTATTAAGCAAATGAACTTAGGTTGAATTGCTAGTATTAATTCTCTCAGGTTGCGGTTAAAGAAATAGTACCGAACGCTAGATATCTGGGACGACAGTCACCCTCCTTAACAATAACCCCATTTCCTTGTCACTGTATGAATGATTGTGTGTATGTGTTTTTGTTAGATTAGTTTGTGTATTAGAGTAGCTTAATAAAGTCTTGTTTTAACTTTTCACCTATACAAGCTCATCCTTTGTTAAGACCTTACCGACTCATCAGCCAGTTGCACATATCCCAACAAACCGTCCCATACCGTACGTGATCAAAAAGGTCTTAAACTAGATGGAACTAGATTAAATATTTTGACTGTTGCGATTCCAAATCGGTTTAATGACCCATAACTCTGCCTGAGTATCGGACAAGTGTTCACTGTTGGCCAGAGGAGAACTGCCCCTCTGTATATAAGAATGTTTACCTAAATTGTTGAGATGGTCCATGTTTCAGGAGGAAGTGGGTTTGTATGGGGTTTCAGAGAGTGGTGGGGTAATTGGAGTTCAGGGCTCTCACAGCCTTGGGGGGAAAAAAGCTGTTCAGAAGTCTGGCAGAGCTGACTCTGATGCTCCAGTTGTAACGTGCTGAGTTTGTGCAGGAAAGCACAGAGAAAGAAGACGGACTTAATATTAAGTGGTTCATTCACCAGAACAGGCACGGGATACAGACAGGAACAAATCAACACTAGCAGGACACATTAAAGATGAACAAGGACTGGACAGACACGGAGGGTAGAAATACACAAGAACACATGAGGATAATGAGCGGGGCACAGGTGACACACATAGCTAATTAACAGGCACATTAATTAAAGTGACAATGACAGACGGAAACTCAAAACAAAGACCAAGTGACAGGACTAGAACTCAAAACAAGGAACAGATAAACAGACACATGCCTATGACACAGGTACCGCCTTCCTGATGGTAGGAGCTGGAAGAGACTGTGAGAGAGACGGGTGGACAGGTTGTTAGTGCCACACCATTTCGCCAGCTGTGCCACTTCCTCTCTGTAGTGCGTTTCATCATTGTTAGTGATGAGATCTCCACTGTTGAGTCATCAGCGAACTTGATGATGTGGTTGGAGCTGGACTTGGCAGTGTGTGGTGAACTTGGTAGTGAAAGTGCATTTTAATATTATATACCATGAATGTATTAGTATTTGTGTTGACTCTCTTTTAATTTGTCTCTCATAATTATTTATTTGTATAGTGACCTAGAAATAGTGCTTAAATTTAAAATCTTAAACTTTATTGATGTCATGACTTTGCTTTTGTTTTCATTTTTCAAAACAATCTTTCATTATATTGCTACAGCAGCACTGTGGCCCTATATAGGACAAGTGGTTGGGAGAATGGATGGACAGGATGAATTCTGAACTCTGGAAAGAAAGAAAAAAATTATAGAGGTGTGTATATATATGTGTGTGTGTGTGTGTGTGTACCTATGAAATATTCCTGTAACATTGTATGTTAATATCTTTCCTTTTATTTATTTTTATGGGTGAGTATATTGACGTTTTGACAGGTTGAACGTGTAAACTGTGGATGGTATAAGAAAGCAGATCATACGACAAAACTAATTAAATTTATGGATTAGTAAATGGATAAAAAATGAGGCATCTTGTGAAAGTGAAAAGTGAAAGTCGTGACGTATTGTTAGGTATGGTGACCCATACTTGAAATTTGTGCTCTGCACTCCCTCACCATTAGGCCACGACTACTCTTCTTGTGGAGAGAAGAGATGGGGGAAGAAGGGGGTAAAGGGAAAGAAATGTAAATTAAAAGTGATCAAACATCAGTGTGATTACATCTCGGGTGAGGATGCTAATTTCACAATAGAGAGTTCAGATGTTAATTTCCAGAAACATCCTTCATCTTCTCGAGGAGTATTTGTTCCTCAACCAGAATGCCCAGCATCAGGGTACCAACAAAGCCAGACTGGAGTGGTTTGGTTTTGTCAACTCAAACCTAATTCTATAATCCTGAGTGTAACGACGTTCAATGAGTACGGGAAGAAGGAGGCGGGAACCGGTGAATGTTCAACCAAAACTTTAATCAAATAAATAAACAAACAATAAAATGGCGGCAGTTCCTCACGGCGACTGCCGCCCACACAAACATAATAAAAACACAACATAAAATCCAGGCCTGGTCCTCTCTCGTCCTTCACTGTCGTCGCTCCTCTTTTATGCTTCCGGAGCTCCTCCGTGAGAGAGGAGGAGCTGAAGCTCATTATCTCTCGCGTCACCGACCTCGCGCCGTTCCCTCACGGCTCTTGCCCGCCCTGCTCGTCACATACCCCCATCGCCCCTCGCAGGCCAAGGGGTACCCACGAGACTGCACTTACTCCCCCCGGGGGCCAGTCTCGGCGGCCGCAGCACCTGGGAGTAAGGACAGACGAGACGAGAGAAAAGGAGACGGAAGCACAAGGAGCGACAAAGACGAGAGAGGGGAGAGAGAGCAAAAATGTCTATTTTAAGGGTATAGTCCATTTTCCAAACCCCGGGCCCAATGTGGGTACAGCATAATATCATACAGGAATAAATTCCTTTTTAATTGATTATTAAATTGTTTAATTAAGGTTTATACATTGCGATATTGTTAATGGAATGTGAATGCAGTCCCAAAGGTCTGGCGTTCAAAACTGTTTCTTTGACCGCAACCTGAGAGAATTAAATCTAGCAATTCAACCTTAGTTCATTTGCTTAATAAAAATTGCACATAAATCTCTGCGGTACTCTTTGTCTTGATGAGGTTGCTGAAGCAATGGACTTCGAGAGGGTCTTAATTTGCATCAAATTACTGGAAATCATTCCATCACACTGATACCAAATAGCCTAAACTTCCTATAGCTGAAGTAGACTTTCCTAAGAATTAACCAGTACAAAGTGTTTAAAAACACAGAAAGAACTGCAAAGATTATATGATTTTATTTTTTCATTTTTCATCATATAGCAGACGCTTTTATCCAAAGCGACTTACAAGGGGAGCAATTAGGGGTCAGGTGTCTTGCTCAAGGGCACTTTAGTCATGGTATCAAAGGTGGAGAGAGTGCTGTTCATTAACAATCCCCACTTTCAATTCCTGCCTGCGTGGGAATCAAACCAGCAACCTTCAGGTTACAAGCCCGACTCCCTCACCACTAGGCCACGACTACACCGTTATATGAAACGCACATGATACATTAGGATATATAAGGCACCTACTAGTGATTAATTCGTATCATTGACTGAAATTTTGAGACTGTTTCTGTTAGAAAGAGTGAATTCATTAAGGTTTCTGCTGGTATAAAAGAATAAGTAATGTCCGAAACCTTAGTAGTGTTGGAATTTTTTTCTTCTTCGAAGTAGAGACCAGGAGATCTTGGGATATCTTTTAAGCAGAAGTTGCTCTTTATTGAGAAAACGTGCGTTGCTGTAGTCATCCAAGTCTCTTTAAGATAGTGTACATTGCAGTTTTAAATACATTCACAATATAGGTGGAGACAATGGGTGGAGACAAATGTCCGTTCCCGGTATTTCCCCAGCATAACAGTGTCATTCAAATGCAGGGGGTGCTAATCAGATCAGTCTGACAGTATAGCCCATTCCTTTACATTATCATAGAGACAAAAGGGACAGCTGTACCTTACACTTGTCATGCCAAATAAACAGGAAGATACCCACAGACCAAATGTTAATGTCTGCCTGACTTAATCCCCTTTGACTTTAACACCAAATGTAAAAAAAAAAAACACACCATGTACATAACTTTTTATAATTTTGTAATCCCACAGTAGTCATAAAAGGGTAGGCGAGAATTACCTCGGTGACGTATTATTTCTTGCGAGATTGGAACGCACGTATTGTATTGTATTTTTTATTTATATAGCACCAATTTAATGCAACGTTAGTTGTCCCAAAGTGCTTCACAAAAGCCAAGAGAGAGCAAGAAATATAAATAGAAAAACAGATAAAACAATATAAAACACACACATAACACAACATTTAACGACACTCACCATCATTGGGATTTACATTCAGAATTAATCAAATGTGATTTTAACATAGCTTTAAAAACAGTTAAGGATTTGATGGATCTGATAGTGACTGGGAGAGCGTTCCACAATTTAGGACCGGCTCGCGAGAAGGCTCGACCACCTTTGTGTTTGTATTTTGTCTTATTAACGGGTCTGGGCGGGGTGTACACTGTCACCATCCTGGACGGGTAACTAGGTGCCAAATTGTGAAAGGCCTTAAAAACAAGTACAAGAATCTTAAAAACAATTTGATCACGCACTGGCAGCCACTTCAGTGAAATTAAAAGCGGAGTAACATAGTCGTGTTTTTTCGCAGACTCAATCATTCTCGCTGCTGCGTTCTGAATTTTCTGCAGATGCATTAGAGCTTTTCCATCAACTCCAAAATAAAGGGAGTTGCAATAATCCATTCGAGAAAAGACCATAGCAGAAATTGCCTTCTCAAGATCAGATGGAGATCAAACTGATTTAGTCTTTGATAACAGACGTAAATTAAAAAAACATGATCTGACGACTGAGTTTATTTGACAATCCATCTTTAACTCACTGTCCAAAACAAACCCCAGGTTTTTTACCTTAGATTTAATAGATCCTGATAGGGTAGTAGCATTTAAGTGCTGGATTACTTCATGCTTCCTAGGGCCAAATACAATAGCTTTGGTTTTATTTTCATGAAGCATCAAACAATTCACAGCCATCCACTCCTTAACCTCTTGAATGCATGTTAACCCTCATGTGCTGTTCGGGATGTTTTCATCCACTATGGGGAATTTTTGAGTCTTAATTTGGCCATAACTTTCTTCATGTTTCAGCAAATGGAATGATTTTTGGTGACAAATCGTATTTTGACACATATTTTGGGAAAATGCTTTGAAAATTTTCAAAAACTCAACAGTACTCTGTGGGCAAATTCACGACCCTTTCGCTATGTTCTCTTAACTGCTTTAAAAATGTAAAAGATAAATATTTTTTTCAAATTTTTTTGCTATTAAATCTATTAATCAACCTCAGTCCTGATCAAAATTACTACTAAATTTAAAAAAAAAAATCAGGATTTTAACTCTTTAAAACGTTCAAATCTGATGCTGCACAAAAACTAGGCATAGCCCTGCGGTAAAAGTTCAGTCATTGGAGTCAGATCTCCTACCTTTAACCAGGTCTCCGATAGAAAAAGGAAATCCAGCTTATAGTTCATAATAAAGTCGTTCACCATAAACGTCTTGTTTCCCACGGAGCGTACGTTGAGCAGTGCTATTTGAAATGAGGCATCCTCTTTGATCAACTGCCGCTCACAACGAATGGAGCGCAGATTACACATGTCGATGCCTCTCGCACAAACACGGGGCCTGCCCGTCCGTCTAACGGCTGGGCCCGTCGGCAGTATCGGATGAATCCAGCCACATCTACTCTTGGTAAAGCACCGGCCAATCCTCCGGCTATCACCTCCAGTGACCGCGAGCCCCGAACACAAACGAGTTACGGCACTGAGTTCTCTGCCACCCCTGGCTTGTTTCAGTTTCATATTGATACCTCCGCGCTTTCCTCGCTTCCCACCGCGTCTTCTTCGATGAACGCCGGGGGAGGAGCGACACAGGTACACGGGAACATTTTCCAGCAGGTGTGGAGGGATAAAACCAGATCCTTTAAAATCGTTTTTAAACGCAGCCTCCAGAGTCGCTTGAATCCTTAAAAGTTGAGTCCGATCATAGATGAACATCGAGGACACATGTTGTGCGAAGCAAGTTTTTAACGATAGTGACCGAACAAAAACAAACAGAGCAAGTAGACGGCATGCCATGAACACCATCTTGTCACCTCGTCACCTTGCCATCTACGTCTACTTAAAGTGTGTCCGAAATCGCCTACTTCTCTAAGTAGGGGAAAGCAGTAGGTGAGCGAATAAGTATGTCCGAAATCTTAGTAGTCATAAAAGAGTAGTCGAGAAGTTCCCGGATGGCCTACTGCTTCCGCCCAGATTCTTGAGCGCTTTCCGAAAAGTACTTTTCTATCCCAGGAGGTTAGTGGAGAGGATACGTCAATCAAACATGGAGGAGAAAGAGGCGTTTCAAATGTGTGTATGAAAACATTCCTTGTGTTAAAATCGCATTTGTTGAACTACTGTAAACTGTTGAAGTGTTGAAGGTGTAAAGACGCTAGGCAGTAGTTGTGATTTTGCTGTAAAAACATGTTTTATTAAGTACAGCTAACAGGAGCTCTAGTAAGCTCACATATGTCACCAAAGTGGATTTACATGACTTCTGAACCATATACATCATAAACACGCTTACTAAATGTTTATTTAACATCTGATGGGGAAATATTCAATAAGTTTTGCAGATGATGAGCACATCACAACATGAAATAGACATTTGAGTGTGTGCTTTATGTAGAATTCAACACGGCTTACATTACATGAATGTGAGTAATATAAATAAACAAATGTACAAGTAACTCAACATTAGTTGTCTTTTTTATTTGACCGTTTGTACTGTTGATAAATGCAGGAACATTTGTATTGTATAAGAAGTCAGTTATCCCGAGTGATTTGCAAAAGGACACACTGGTGGAGACGCTGCAGAGATCGAACCAGAACCTTCTGCTTACCATTTCAGTGATTCAGGCCCGATAACAAAATACATCAAAAATTAGCATGAAAAATGGCAAGAAACGGAACGCTGACATGGATTGTAAAATGTTTTAATCTTTAAATGTTTTTTTAACAGGTAGTCATGTTCTCAGTGATCAGGGACACAAATGTTTGGAGCAGACACAGCGGCAGACAGATTGTCTCGCACATCTTCTCCGACTCTTGCTTCAAGGTTGTGGGGTTCAGGGGACCATCATCATGGTCTTCCTCATCCTCTGGATCAATGATGTCCCCATTGAGAAGAGCAGCAATGAGGGACATGATCGACGGCAAAGACAGGTGAAGATGTTCACGGTGATCAGCTGCTTCATCAAAATAAAGCCGCAGAATTGGCACAGCTGTGTTGAGATGGCAGAAGGATGGACAGTAGGAGGGTTCAACGCCTGTAAATATGTGATTATTAGTACAATAAGTATGAATAAAGCTTTGTTTCATGTGTTAATGACTTGTATATGTATTTATTTATTGTGCTTACTTTTATTAATTCTTTTACTCATTTGTTTCCTATTGTTGTCAGTAAATAAAATATAATTATTTTATTAATTCATGCTTTAAATCATTGCTTGACTGAAAATTGAGATGTATTCACCTTGACTGCACTTGTCTAATGTGTGTTCATGCATAGCTGTCATGTGACAAAACAAATGACATTTTGTTTGTTTTACTAAAACATCATTTTCAGTAAGAAGTAATATAATGAAGTATTGGGCAGCATTTTTCATTATTATTGTGTGTAAGTGTTGGAGTGGGCTAGCAATGCAATTCATTCTGGAGTAATCTTATTTTTAGTAGTAATACTTTAATTTTCTGAGTACAAAATCAACATTCTTCTCCAAAGGCAGGATCTTCGAGCAGCTGAGGAAAACCGTACGAGGTAGTGTTGAGTTACTGAGGCTGTGAGGTGTTAGTGCAGCTGTGACTGTGACTTTTATTATTATCTATTGCAGAACTTATAATTACATACAAGATCAGGGAAAATACCATGGTTGTATCTTTAACAATAAACAATCACGACCAAAAAAAAGACAAAAAAAATGCGTTCGTGTACATCATAATATGAGATTAAATGCAGAGCACAAAAAAGCACAATGATAAGGTTAAATATCTGAATAATTCGTCATAATGCTATATAGTATAGTTATATATATAGTTATTTATAAGCCTGATGAATTAAACGAATTCTTAAATTCAAGAAAAAGAGGGAAACAAAGAAGATTTAATTCACTTTTGCTTGTGGATGACATTTTTTGCATATAAAATAAATAAACATATTCAAGAGATTGCGATTTTGGGTTTTTATAATAATAAAAAAATATCTTTAAGGATAAAACTGGGTCACGTTAGGGTTGAAAATATAAGAACTGAAATAAACCACAAATTTATTGGTACAATCACAAAATAAACGGGGAGCTCTTTCTTCAACAAGACCAGAAAATGAGCAAGTTTAATCAATATCAAGATATTAACAGACAGATGAATTAAACCTGTCACTCATATGTTTTAAGTTGTTGCGCTTGCGATAACGTTGAAGGTCACTTGATAACATCAACATGGCAGATGATTTCCGGATCGCATTCATACTCAACGAGATTTCACTCATACTCTTTTAGCGCTCGTTAAGTACCTACTCATTGAAATTAAGTTCCTACTCATTGAAATTAAGTTCCTACTCATTGAGTAGGCGATTTCGGACGCAGCCCATGTGTGTGTGTGAGTGAAAGTCCAGGCTGAAGTGCCCTCTTGTGGTAGTCACAGGCACTTCAGCTGATGATCATTACACCTACATAGTATAACAATAATTATTAAGCATTTAGTTTTAACCATAGTAAATGAATACATACTAATAATATGTAATATACACAAAATAATTACTATTAGTTTGCTACTTGTCACCCCTGGGAGTGAAAGGGAACATAATGCATTCAGGAATCATTAGGCCAGAATTAGATTTTTATTATTAAAGGCTATGATAGTATCCACATAGACAGAACAGAGGGCAGTTGGGAAAAGGTGTGTAAGATTTGTCAAAAATGGAATGCAATATGGGATTCTGGAGAAATCAAACAAGTTGAAATATATTATAAACGAAGTTTTGATAAAAGAGGGAAATATTAAAATTGTTAATTTTTCCGAAAAAAAAAAAAAAAAAGGGAACACTATATGCTGTGGAGATTTAGTTTATTATAGTATCATTCTAAAGATGGCAATAAAATGGTGTTCAAAGAATAAATGGACATAAAAAGTCACCATGAAATCAAAAATGTTATGGAATACATGCAGTATTTATTATAAATGATGCCATTTAAAATAAACAGCCACATACACTGTTAAAAATTACCTGTAAATTTTACAGTATAATACTGGCAGCAGGGTTGCCAGCCAGTTACTGTAATTTTTACAGTACCATTACTATAATTTAATTTACAGAATTTTACTGTATTCTTTGATTAACAATGTTTTTTTTTTTTTAATTTGCTGTATTTTTTTTTATTAAATAAGTCACTTACCACAGTTGTAGACCACTCTCTCTTGCTGCTACCAGAATCTCAACCGTTGAAAATCCTACAATGCCTCTTTATGCTTGAAATTTACAGTAATATTGTAACTCTACAGTAAAATAACTCTACCTGTCCTTCCAACCAGATGATTCCACAGTAGCTGCACGGATCTCAAGCTGTCTGGCGGATATCTCCACCTGGATGGAAGAACACCACCTGCAGCTCAACCTGGCAAAGACTGAGCTTTTAGTCTTCCCTGCCACTCCTACTCTACAACACGACATCAACATACAGCTTGGTACAACCACCATCACCCCATCTAAGTCAGCCAGAAATCTTGGAGTTATCTTTGATGACCAACTGACCTTCAGAGACCACATCTCAAAGACGGCGCGGTCATGCAGATTTGCACTTCGCAACATCAGGAAAATCCGTCCCTTCCTGACTGAGCACGCAACACAACTGCTTGTCCAGGTCCTGGTCATTTCAAGGCTTGATTACTGCAATGCTCTTCTGGCTGGACTGCCGTCAAGTGCAATCAAACCTCTTCAAATGATCCAGAACGCTGCTACTCGTCTTGTGTTCAACGAGCCTAAGAGAGTCCACGTCACGCCCCTCTTCATCTCTCTGCACTGGCTACCCCTCGCTGCTCGCATCAAGTTCAAAGCGCTGATGCTTGCTTACAGATCCACCACAGGCTCTGCACCTTCCTACCTCCACACACTGCTACAACGCTACGTCCCCACCAGAAGCCTGCGATCACTAAAGGAGCGTAGGCTTGTGGTACCGTCACAGAGAGGCACAAAATCACTCTCCAGAACCTTCTCCTTCACTGCTCCCTGCTGGTGGAATGATCTCCCTACTTTCATCAGGAACGCAGAATCCCTGGCAATATTCAAGAGACAGCTGAAAACTCATCTCTTCCGTGAACACTTGATCCCCTCATAAAAAAAAAAACCCTTTCCTTCCCTTTTCCCTTCCTACTCTAGCTTATGGTACTGAGCAATGTATGAAACTTGTATTGTGAGCACTTCCTGTGTTATTTGCCAATTCATGAAGAATCGCTTGATTGTTTTCCTCACTTGTAAGTCGCTTTGAATAAAAGCGTCTCCTAAATGACTAAATCTAAATCTAAATCTAATATCCTGTAATTTTGAGTCAAACCGCCACGCCCCCCAGAATGCATTGCAGTTTACAGAAATATGCTGTATTATTAAGAATACAGCCATCTGCTGTAAAATATTGCTGTAATTTTTAGAGCAATTCATGACAGATGGCTCCTTCTGTCTCTTCCTCCTTGCTCCATCTCCCCCATGGTCTCTCCCGGCACCTGCTCCTCCATGGAGGTTTCCAGCTCCGTGGTGATCTCCGTTGTTGTTTTGTAAGGATAGTGTACAACAAAAGAAACCCCTTGGGATAAAATCTCTGATGGTTCAAAAGTCACTTGTTTAACATTAGGAGAGAAGGACTAATAATGGATGAGAGGACTACATCATTTAATATCTCTGTCAACGTAATCAAGAAAAGTATAATAGGAGAAACAGTGAATGATGCAACAGTTTATTCACTTTAGTACTATTTTCACAAGGTGTATATTTTCAAAACATTCAGAATGCTATTAAAGAAGTATAAATGTTGAGCAACGATTGGGGATTTTAATTAACAGTAAAAAAAAAAATATGAAGTCATATGTTTTTCAAAAAAGACCCCATCTATCAAATGAAAGATATGATCAAAAACTGAAAGAAGAATCTGTAATCAGATTTTTAGGTGTTTGGATGGATTCAAAAATAACATTTGCAACACATTTACAACAGATAGTAGATAAAAGTAAGAGAGGGAATGAATAATATACCAGCAAAAAGAATATACTTTGCACTCGTAAGGTCAAAGTTAGATTATGGAAGAAAGATTTATGGAACAGCCACAGAATCTGTGTTTGATGAAGTAAATATAATACAAAATCAAGCTTTAAGAAAATGCTGTGGACTGTGAAGCATTTACAACATCGAGTCAGCTCTACAAGTTGAAATGGGTGAGATGCCGTTGGAGTTTCGTTGGTTAAAACTGAAACGTATAATGGCATTGACAAGAAGAGTAGCCTAACATGAATATATAAATATGACTTTGGATGGCAAGCAAATCAAGAGGCTGATCAAACTGGAATCAATAGATATTTGGAACACAAAATATGTTTCAGTAATAAAAAAGATCCTGAAACTGGACATTCGGCATCAGCAGTGTATAACTTACGGTTTAGGAAAGAAAATAGCAAAAAGAACATCTAATCTCAGTTTATACAACATCCTTTCAATATCACTGGCTTTATTCAATATTACTGGCATTATCAAGTTTAAACAGTGGGAAATCATCAACAGAGTAAAAACCCCAGAGTTAAATCAACTCTGCTCAGATAACATTTGGTCCCTCTCTAAATAGTGTTAAAGTAACACTGAAGCAGAGTTAAAGTTAATGAGATAATTAAGCAATTAATTAAGCGACGATTGAACATTAATGATGAACACCTGCTGTTAACAAGCAGAATCACTGTAGAATAGAGAAACACAAGAACTACAACTGACTTCAGCCACAGTCTTAGATGAAATCAACTGACAATAAAAGACATTCAATCTCTGAAGAGTGTGACTTTAACACTATTTAGAGAGGGACCGAATGTTATCTGAGCAGAGTTGATTTAACTCTGGGGTTTTTACTGTGTAGGCAGTACGTTTTATTACAAAGTTTGTTCAGAATACAACAAGAAGAGAGAGATATCTCATGGGTACCCGCTCATATATATTGCTGGATCGAAGAGCAAAACAAGCATTGAAACACTCAGACACAGAATTGAATGTTCCGATGAGTAAATTGGAAATGAAAGGACTGATTAAAGCAGCTGGAAAGGATATGTGGCACAGGAAGAGGGACAGTGAAATAAGGACAACATCTTCATTATATTCAGAGAATAGTTGGGAGTGAGAGAGGTTTTGGGAATAAAAGGGAAGACAGCATCATATCTTGGGCACTCTGCACCTAACCAGTCTACATCTGTTCAACATGAATCCAGATGTTGTGTCGGATGTGATCTGCCTGAAACAGTCGAGCGTGTTTTAATAAAGTGTTATGACAATGAAAGATTACAACTCATAGAAGCACTTAAAAATACGGCCAGAGTTAATCAGCTTTCACTGCAGAATTTGTTAAACAAAGATTCAGCTGTAAGAGTGCTCAATATTCTCAAATATCTCAACTACACTGAGTTAACTGACAGGATTTAAGATGTACATGTAGTTTGTTGGTTACCTCTTATCTAGATGAATTAATTATTTATTTATTTTATCATTATTATTATTAGTTGCAGGGCTGGGTAGGTACTTTTAAACAAAATACATGCTTTAAAAAGTAATTTGTAACGTATTTCGTTGCATTACTCAAGTTTAGTAACCTAATCTAAATACTTTAGAATACTTTGGAATACTAATAAGTGTGGAACAAACACAAAAAAGGTCATTGCAAGTTTTTATCTCACAATTCTGACTTTTTCCCTCTGAATTGCGTTATAATTGTTAGTTATAAAGTCAGAATTATAAGATTAAAAACTCACAATATTGAGAAAAGTCAAAAATATGAGATATAAACTCGCAATATTGAGAAAAGTCAGAATTATGAGATATAAACTCACAATATTGAGAAAAGTCAAAATTATGAGATATAAACTCACAATATTGAGAAAAGTCAAAATTATGAGATATAAACTCACATAAATTCACAATTGCAAGAAAATAAATAGTATTGCAAGTTTATATCTCCCAATTCTGACTTTATAACTTGCAATTGTGAGTTTCAATCTCACAATTCTGAGAAAAAGAAGCCAGAATTGTGAAATGCAAACTCACAATTGTGAGGGAAAAAAACAAATTGTGAGGAAAAAGTTGCAGTGAACTTTTTTACAGTTATAAAATGACTCTCAAACAACGATCACAAAACATGAAAACAGTTGAAAACATGAAACTGAACTTCGCTTTTTCAGACGGTCAGAGTCAGAGAATCACCAAGCGCTGTTTAAATGACATTAAAACTCAAAGTAATCACTTTGGTAATCTAAAACACTTTTCAGATGTAACTGTAATCTGATTACCACCCATTTAAAATGAAACTGTAATGAAATACAGTTACTCAAATTTTGTATTTTAAATACATAACTAAGTTACTTGTATTTCGTTACTCCCCACCCTTACAAAAGATTACTGCAGTTTTTTTTAGAAGTAATACTACAGTTTTTGTTACATATAGAAAAATGCAGTTTTTTGGACACGAAAAAACTGCAGTATTGCAGTATAACCTAAAATGTCTGTAGTTTTACTGGAGTACAACTATACTGCAATACATCTAAAGTTCTAGTAAAATAAAACTGCAATACAACTGCAGTTATACTGTTTTTATACTTCATGCAACTTTCAGTTGTACTTCATTTTACTGCAGCTGTACTTATACTACAGTTGTACTGTGACTATACTTCATTACACTGCAAATCTATGGTTGTGTTTAATTAAACTACTTGGTACTGCAGTTTTACTGCAGTTCTACTTCAATTTACTGCAGTTCGTTTTTGTAAGGGCAACCCTGATTAGTTGTGCCTAAATGTCAATGCTCCACACTCCATCCCAGTAGGCAGCGGAACATGCCCCAAAAGATGGTTTGCCAGCCGCCATATCGAAGAAGAAGATGAAGCCCTGCAGTTTGTGCCTCACTACACTAGGTGGCAGTACTCCGACTCCCTGTGTTCAGCGTCTCTGTTCTTGATTCTCCAATAGAAGAAAACGCGCCCACCGTCTTTCTTTTTTCAAAATGGCCGAATACTTGGCGTCGATTTTCGGTACAGAAAAAGACAAGTACGTATATATTCTCCTTAAAATATTACATGCATTTAATTACGCTTGGTAATGGTATAAATTGTTACAAACCGTCAATTACGGGTAGAATATAAGGTTATTTGCCTTTCCTATATCACGCCTCGTGTGGTTGTTAGCTGACCTGTTTGCCAACCTCGCCTCTAGTAAAACAATAACAATAATAATAATAATAAATGCTTGTTTGTCACAGCATAGCTTTCAAATGCTGGATGACCATTATATATGAAAATGCTTGTTTTGGTTTGGCGAGTTCCCGTTTGTTTCCGTTTCGCCGTGGCTGCGGTGCGTCTCATTCATTGTGTTGCTTGTTGGTCGGTTTTATAGCAAAATAATACGATCTCTTATAGTTTTAACTATCTACGCTTGGCTTCTCGTTATTTAGTATTTTAATAGCGCGTGAAGCGATGGTCATATGAACAGAAATCCAAACTAACCATTGTGTGTGTGAACGGATCAGACTAAGTGTGTGTGTGTTCTGACTCTCTGTCTTTCTACAGGGTTAATTGCTCTTTCTACTTTAAAATTGGAGCATGTCGCCATGGAGACCGATGTTCTAGACTCCATAACAAACCCACGTTCAGTCAGGTACGCGCCAGTTTTTCTTTTTCTTTTTTTGTTTACACCAGTGACCCTTCAGTGTAGTTCTGCAGTGCACGATTGTTGTGGTCGATTTGCATTGTAACTCTTATTTGATTTGTGTTTCAGACCATTGCTCTGTTGAACATTTACCGGAACCCACAAAACACAGCTCAGTCTGCGGATGGCATAAGTAAGTGTTTCTCAGCCTGCGTGTATTGTGGAGTGGCTTGAAATCAGACTACATGTTCACAGAAACGAAGTTACTGAAGTCATTTCTGAATTTGATTGTCGGTCTCCTCTCTTTTATCAGATGCTGTGAGTGATGTGGAGATGCAGGAACATTATGATGAGTTCTTTGAGGTAGGTGGAGGAAGACGGGTGTGTGGAGCGTCATCCTGGATGCATTTCAGATTCAAGCAGTTTTTCAGATTCCCCACAATCAACAAAACAATTGAAATATGAGGGAATTCCAAAATTGACTTTTTCTGCACCTGAAAAGGGTGTTCAAATGTTCAAAGTACCTTGGGCTGGATAAAAAAAAAATCATTTCTCGATTTATTTCTTTGTGAACCAATATTAATTGACCCTTCGCAAAGACCCGCCCCCCTTTAGTTACTGTTGCTTTGTCCAACAAGTCATGCGCTCTCACGCCACACATCATGTTCTCACGCAGTAAAAAATACATCGTGGAATAAAGAGGACACCGTCAGACATGAAACCGTTTCATTGTTGTATATCGTAATTTTTAAAGAAGTTTAAAATACATATAGAGTCTCTTTAATGTGTCGTGACAGATCGCTGTAGCTCCTTCAAGCGGCTCGTGAACCAACATCTCTTCATACTAGTTCATTTATAGCATCAAATAAACATCAGAAGGAATGTTGTTTCAAGTGCGGAAAGACGTGAGCACACACAATTTTTCAAGTTCACCAACATTAATCTACTGACTGCTTTGTCGGACAAAATGACGGATTCGGGGTTATGATTGGATGGATCGTGTTTACGAAGGGTCAATTCTAACCCTAACCCAAGCATCAATCTCTTAGTCTATGCTGTTTTCAGTGAATGAAAGGAACATCACGCTTCCTATCCAATAAACTGCGACAATTTGTAACAATTTTAGCTTCATTTTTATATGAAACAAAATTAAAAAAAATCTCGATATAAAATTGTTCATTTTATTAAGAAATTCAAACAATAAATACTGTTTTGGCACTCTTAATGTTGCATGAAATCCTCCAGTCAAGCGAAGTGGCAGCGGAGATGAGGGACCGTAGTTTTTACAACAACCATTAGGCTTCTCCATATGTTTAATATATGCGTCGTTGACTATTGTATGTATTTATATTTATTATTATAACGTTTATATTAATCATTTGTACAATGCGTTTAAATGCTTATTGTAAGCACACACTTTTGATAACTTTAATTAAAATGATGAAATTATAAAATATATTTAGATTGGTGTCCAAAGTAAAAAAGTGAAACATTCTAATTACAGTGGTACCAACCAGCTGGGATTTTTGCCATCACAAGCTGACACTTACCAATCGGACATTTCATAGTATTGTAAACCGAATTTTAAAATTGTCAGTATAACTGATCAACCCATCTGCTAGTCAATAATTGGAGGTGCCACAACATATGGCAACATGATTCAATCCATTGGCACGTCAGAAGTTTTAGTGGCACATGCCTCTATCCACTGGCACAAGCCAATGAAAACCAGTCGTACCACTGAGCTCAGCAGCATCAAACACATCTTCCTCATTATAGCACGGAATAAACATTAATGAACATCAGAAGGTATGTTAAACGATACAGTGGAACTCACTGAAATCCGTCTCATGTTATCGTTCAGTCAGTATTTCAACTGTGGGAAAACATCAATAAAACAGCTTGAGAACAATGTCACATCACATTTACCTCAGAAAGGCCATTCAATGACCATAAACTGATTAGTCGGGTAAAAAAGGAAGTCTAGAGATGAGCATTTTTCTAAGTGATATGCACCATATTACATATACATTATACCTATATTTTTAAAGTTTTCTTCAGTATTTAATGTTTGAAGAAATCCTTCACTTTTTATGACAGCCACCATTTAAATGTTTAATTAAAAAAAAAGGAATTGGAAAAGAAACATTATGCAATTATAAAGTTAATATTATAACTTTATTATTATTAATCTTCCTTGCGTGTAATTTTTACTTGTGTGTCAATTTAAGTTTGTATGCAAATGTTAATTTTAACCTTCAATGTTGGAGTAATGTTGTACCAACTGACTTCCTGTATAGTTTACAGCATTACTGGAAAGATTTGAGATATAGAATCGAATCGCAAGCTTGTGAACCGAAATCGAATTGAATTGTGAAATGTCAATATCCAGCCCTAGAAATTTCTATTATGAATATTTACTTTTTTAGTCGTATGTTATACATTATTTCATAGGCTAGACATTACCGTAGTGTGGAGTAAATTTTCTCAAGCAATTGTGATGTCTGATTTGTACTTTTTTTCTTAAAGAATTTGGCTGGACTGGTTCACAAATTAGTTTGAATACTTCCTTAATGAATAGCTCTCAGTTATATGTGTATATATATATATATATATATATATATATACACACCTTCTATTCATTATAGAATCCTGTAAAAAATATTCATGGTTTCCATAAAAATATTAAGCAACATGACTGTTATCAACATCATTAGATTTCTAAAGGATCATTGAAGACTGTAGTAATGATCCTGAAAATTCAACTTTGCATCACAGAAATTAATTACACTTTAAAATATATTAAATCGAAAACAGTTATATGAAATGATAATCTAAATCTTACCAACTTCAAACTTTTGTAACTTTTGTACAGTGTCTTATCACAAATGAATAGTGGACACATTTGTTGCATCAGTTGTTTTGAGGCTCTACATAATTCTTTGCAAATGTATTGTGTACAGGAGGTCTTCACTGAAATGGAGGAGAAATATGGAGAGGTTGAGGAGATGAATGTGTGTGATAATTTAGGAGATCACCTGGTGGGAAATGTCTATGTGAAGGTGAGAGAATTTACAGTACTGCCTTATCAACTACTAAAATACACACGCACTCATTTCATATGATTTATAATGATAAAATACATCTAGTTCTAAAACTAAATTCTGTTTGGGTGAGGTTAGTTTTGGGGGGGTTGGTATTAGGGTGGTAAAACACCATTATACTCATCCCTGTGACCACACATTGTATGTTAATGGTGCTTGTTACTGATTACTTATAACTGTTCACTTGTAATAAAATTTTAAGATCTCATGTGTTTTGTTATAGCCAGTGTTACTTGGTACAGTTACTTTGGGCCACTGTGAAAATATTGTCCTGGTAACATTACTACTAGCACCACTATTATTATTATTATTGTTCCTGAATGGGAGTTAACAGAAGCCCTATGAACCTTAAATAGGAAAATGATGCAAATGGGGGTGGCTCTCCACAGAATCCTGAACAACTTTCGGGCCTCTAGGACCAACTCTTTAGTGCCAGTATCTGCGCAAAAAATACGCTTCAAACGGTCATAACGTTTGAACCCTTTGTACTAGAACAATGAAATTTAGTACATAGATTCCTCTAATCACGTTGAACACATTCAACATCTTGCATTAAGAGAATTTTGAAAAACATATTACAGGGATTGTCCCCATATCGCTGCTTGCAGCTATATTTGTTTTATAATTGGTGCGGTAAATAGATTTTCAAAGAAACTGTTGGACATTATTGATATTTGAAATTAACCCAAACAAACCCAAGCTTCTCTTTGTTGCTCCGCCTCTAAAACTCACCCTCCAATCCTCCCGAGTCAGTCTAGAACCCTGAGCCCGATCGTTGCTGGCACTGGAAGTCGAGTGCACTAACAATGATGCTAATCATTGTCAGTGCGCAATGGTTTATCTGCTCTACTTTCACTAGCTAGCTAATGCGAGAGAGGATGTCTGTTTATCACAGCTGAGGCGCAACAAAATGCTTCACGAAAAATAAAGCGCCAATGAACGAATGACAAGGAAGCACAAAAGAATTAACATACAGTACACCAGAGTAAATACAAACAAGAGTTAGTTGTTATTCGCCAACAGCACAGCAGCTCCAGACATTCAATGACTCTCAAACCCAGTGTTACTCACGTGTGAGGTGGAATCAAAGCAGCTTCTGCACCTGTTTTCAGCCGCTGGAAAGCTTTTCTAATATTAACGTGGGTCCTAAAGAGCTTGCCCAGTTATAAACCTTATTCCAGTAATATGCTTTTGAGCTTTCACATTGAGTCTCATTGTTTTCTGTAGGTTTTCTTTTCAAAAAATGCTGATTGGCGACACTTTTGTTGTTGGTATCGGCCCAACTTCCAAACAGTGCTTTTCGAAAGCTACTTACCAAGCCTTTAATATTAACTATGTGGATTATTGGTGGGGGTTTTTTGCCAATATTGGTATTGCCACCATTTGATTAACTAATTATCTTGAGGCTGTTACAATGTTTTGTCAAGGTTAAACGCATCTCAGCCACTTATACAACCCTTATTGTGTGTGTGTGTGTAGTTCCGCCGTGAGGAAGATGCAGAGAAAGCGGTGATTAACTTGAATAACCGCTGGTTTAATGGCCAGCCCATCCATGCTGAGCTCTCGCCTGTCACCGATTTCAGAGAGGCCTGTTGTCGACAGTATGAAATGGGGTAAGTGACTAAACCAGCAGAGAGTGCTGCACACATTCCATACAGGAGCGCAAAACAAAAAAAATGGTAATGACTCCATTGTAGCATGTTTCATCACAATGTCCCATATTTTGCCTTTAAACTACTTTTTTCTGGCTTCACTGTGACTGATTGCAGTATTTATGTCTCCCTGCAGAGAGTGCACTCGAGGTGGCTTCTGCAATTTCATGCACCTGAAGCCAATCTCAAGGGAACTCCGAAGAGAACTGTATGGCCGCAGAAGGAAGAGGTATGTCTGTTTTTTTAAAAACTCAAAAGCGTAATGATTGTTACAGATAACTTGAGTAGATGTATTTGTAATCCTAACATTGGTGTCATTAGGCCTCTATAAGGTCTTGCTATGAAGATAATAGGTTCTTGTAATTGCATACTGACTTTGTTCAAATGTTACAAAAACTTTGTTTTTTTGGGTGAAACAAGTGACAAATGGCAACGCTTATACATAGTATTGTTCATATTTTTGGGGTTTATAAGATTTTTTTTAATAAAATGATTTTGAAAGAACTCTGTTCACCAAGGCTGCATTTATGTGATCAAGTACAATAAAAACAGTTAAGTATTATTACAATTTAATAATGAAGTCTTTGTCACTGTTGATTAATTTGATTCTTACTTGCTGAATTAAGTATTATTTAAAAAATGTATATATATCGACCCCAAAGTCTTGAATGTTTATATATGGTAACGTGTAAATGGACAGGTTTTGGTCTGTTAGTAAATTTATTCTCTCTCTCACACAGGCATCGCTCCCGCTCGCGTTCCCGTGAACGCCGTTCTCGTTCTAGGGAACGCAATAGAGGAGGTGGCGGTGGCGGCGGTGGTGGTGGAGGAGGAAGAGACAGAGAGAGGCGGAGGTCAAGAGATCGAGAGCGCTCCGGACGATTTTAAAATTTCCCACTTTCTTGAAAGAATTCTGTCCCCAAACTCTGCCCAGGTCTCTCCTGATGAAATGTGATAAATGTTGAATTTATTTTCTCCCCAATTGCTTTGTCCTCCCATCTTTTTATTCAGGATTTGTTTGCTTTTCAATAAAGATACCTTAGTCATTTTACTGCTTTTCAGTAGTTATGTTATTTTTGTATTGTATTATATGTGCTTGTACTTTCTAACAATGACAGTTAGTGATTGTTTGTAATTGTTCTCAAATCTGCTGTGATCTCAAGAATTTCTAATGCATGTTCTATTTTAATGGCAGGTATATATATATATATATAATGAGGATATCCACTTAATAAAATAGCATTAGGTGAGCTCACACAATGAATGGCCTGCGTATGGAGTAATAAGATGTCAATGGTAAGGTAACTTAGTGTTCATGTTTTACAATAGTTTTGAAGTAACTTACAATTTAATTTTTTAAAGTTCATTTAAGGAATATCTGAGGATTAGTTAAGGTGTACTTTATTGTCCATGAGGGAAATTTGTCTTGGGCTCAAAAATACAGCCACCACATCACATAAAACAGTAGAAATAACAACTTGATGGTTTCCATGCAGCTTACTGCTATATATTCATTATCTCTCCGCGTCCCCCTGCTTTCATAACCTCGCGAATAATCTTAAATACCAAAAATGTCCTCGTAACTCCGTATTAATTCTGTGTAAAACATACAACCTTCGATAACTGGTCGCGAGCTCAGGAGCTCTTCAAAGCAAAAAAACAAAACAAAGCGGTCGGTCACAAAGAGCTGGATGAGATTAATTATCTCTCCGCGTCCCCCTGCTTTCATAACCTCGCGAATAATCTTAAATACCAAAAATGTCCTCGTAACTCCGTATTAATTCTGTGTTAAGAATACAACCTTCGATAATTGGTCGCGAGCTCAGGAGCTCTTCAAAGCAAAAAGCGGTCGGTCACAAAGAGCTGGATGAGAGATATAAATTAGAATAATAAAAGTGAACAGTGTTAGAAATAAATCGATCACGCGCACCTGAGTAACACAATCCACTCCTGCTCGGATCTACGCTTTAAACGTGTCCTTAAATGTTTTCTGTGGACGAGGGCACGTCTAAATGTCGACATTCCATTGGTTAGAAGACAAGAACGAGCACCCCCGTCGTAGCCAATCAGCGGTAGACTCCGACAAGGTATGCAGGCACCTGATTGGACGCCAGCTTGACTCTTTACCGCATGTGAGCAACTGGCAAGCCGACTTCTTTTCACAGACGGATAGGTCATCTGTGTAATCGGACCTCACCGGCTCGCAAGTTCGTCAGGTGAGTAAAAATACTTGTATTTTAGTCATTTATCCCTCAAGAAAATGTTATTGATAGTGACAAAGACGCGGTAAAAGCATCAATCTGCTCCACTAATACACAGTGATGATTGTATCCGAGGAACGTTTCCTAGTCGCTTGTATGACTCTAAAGATTTTTCCATTTAAATTGTATCACATAAAATGCGCCTGTCCCCAGTGATGAGAATGCGGCGCGAGCGTGATGAAATCCAGCCCTGCGTCACAGCATCTCGCCCCGCGCGAGCACAATGAAGCGCACGCGATTGCGTCAGCTCGCTTCACCCCGGCTTTTCATTCATATCGTGTTAATTTGAGTCCTTAATTTTTTTTAATTTTTTTTTTAACATTGCCTTTTCACTATCACGACGTGAGTCTTCTTAAAGCTCATCAAAACTGTGTTTACTAAAATAATAATAGTAAAATTAATGTATGGCCATGGCGTTAAAAATGTCAACGGCTGTCGAAGAGTATAGAAATGTAACGTCAATTAAATAATAATAATAATAATAATATTAATTTTTTTTTCACAATACTCATTTTTGTTGTTGTTCTTTGTGTTTTTGAGGATGTTTGAGAACATTTTTCTTCTATATTGTTCCAGTGTTGTGTGCATGACTAAACGGGGTTTAAATCCCTCGGTACACACTGGACTGGCTTTGCATCATCTCAGTTGTCTAGATTAGAAAGTCACACTTCTTTGTCTGTGGAAAGCAGAAGTTTCTTTTTCCACTCTGTTGGGTTTACAGTAGTTTCTCCTCAGAGGAAGGATGTTATATGCTGTCAATGGAGAGGAGGGATGAGAGTGCTGAAAGCTACAGTCAAAATGTCAGGAAAATGAAGTGAAGTGCTTGGTCATGAAGCACACTCTTGACTGAAAGAAAGGCTTTGGTGTTGTGTATCACTGTACAGCGCGTCTCGCATAAGAGTCACTTCCTGGCAAATTCACAAGCGTGTGAGGAATGAACATGAACCGTTCCAAAGAGAAACCTAAACATGTCCTGCTCCTGTTGGCAGTTTTCCACAGGGATAAAATTGACCACCTGGATTCAAACGCATCTCCTCCTTTTAATGTGTCGATCATAATCAGTTTTGTTTCGTATGAGGGATAAAGTTTTGCTTATTCATGCTTTCACCATGAGGAAGTTGAGGCAATGAAATGTGTGCTTGTTCTATCTTCACGTTCGACTGTTGAGACTAGAGATTTATAGGTCTAATCTAATAGATATTGTTATCAAGAAAAGTGTTGTTTTCTTCCTCGCGCAAAGCAGTGTTATCATTCATTGAGATGGACTATAAATATTATCTGATGGAGGTTGTTTGAGACTTCCATGGAACTTGTACAGGCTTCTACTGTGGCATGCTGCGACCTGTCAGTGTTATGTAAGCACTTGCATGACATGAAAACAGTATTCAAGCATAATTGAGTGAACATGCACAACAATACGCAACCATTTACGTTGCGTAATGTTTCCTAAAAGTGTTTGACGGTTCTTTGAACTTCCCGTTTTACAATGTCTGATCACCCAAAGGAAAACCTGGTGATATTTCAAATGTTTCCGCTCATAGGTAAGCCATGCCATCAGTACCATCTAGTTCAGAGTCCGTTGGGACGGGTCCCATCTGCCCACATGCTGCCAAGGTCCTCAAGAATACTGCAAATGGAGAAACTGGCATCAACGCGGACGCCAAGCTGAAAGTCGACGGCGTCTTGAACGGACACAAGTTGAATGTGAACGAAACAAATGGTCAACATGTGAAGAGTTTGAATGGAGAGCACATGGAGAACGGATCAGAGGTCACCATGGAGAGGAAATGGATTCGACCAGATTTGCCCAGCAGATGCACCTGGAAACTCGGTGACCCAAACACGGAGTCGCCCCACAACCACTTCCGTCGGTAAGAATGCGGCAGCTTAAAGTTGTTATCACTAGAGTTCATGTTTGTCAGTGCAGAGGTTTTGTCGTGGGGGCATTAGGTTGTTTTGACATCGGAGAGGATGTTTTAAAATAAATGGAATTGCCTTTTAACATTGACAATTCATATTTTTTGCTACCTGTATGTGTGTGTGAACACATTTTTAGGATCTAAAGCAATAAAGAAGGGAATTTTTCAACTTTAAGGACACCTTGCAGTTTTCTTGCAACGTTTACATTTATTAGACACTTTTATCTAAAGCAACTTACAAGTGAGAGGTTTCTCTTGAACACGGGTCTCCGGTTTGTTAGAAATGAGTGGTTACTCATTGAGCTAACTCCCCACCAAAGTAAATTAAGAAGCGAAATTTGTATTATAATTTTACATACAATTATAATACGGGGAATGTTTTTGTTCAAACCAGCGCTTCCCAAACTTTGGGCCGTGCCCCCCAGTGGGTCGTAGCGGTATTGCAGGCGGGCCGACGCAAGTCCTAATCAATATATTAATGGTGCCACCTGGTTATCAACAGTAAAAAATACTAATTTTACCTCTTCCCAAAAGGGAAAACCACCAATAATCAAAAATGCATGATTATATGGTGTCATGGCTTTGCAATCAAAAATTATGGTTATAATGGAAGTCAATGGGGGCAAAAACAGCCACGAACAGTAAATGAGGGAAAAAAGTTCAAATCTGATGCTGCACAAAAACTAACAATGCATCAAAGCCAATGTTGTTTCTACTATTTGACAAGCCCAAGACCGTGATAAAAGGCAAAAAAAAAAATCCAGTCCACAATCACATTTTATATTGAAAATAAGTCATTGTGTGTGTTTTTTTTTCCCCAAATCATTGACATCATTTATGAATTTGGCAATTAAAGAGTTAAAATCCTGATTTTTTTTTTTTTTTTTTTTTTTTTTTAATAAATTTTGTAGTTTTGATCAGGACTGAGATTGATTAATAGATTTAAGCAAAAAAAATTGAAAAAAAATATTTATCTGATACATTTTTAAAGCAGTTAAAGTCGTGGCTGTTTTCAGCCACGAACATAACGAAAGGGTAGTGAATTTGAACAATGCACAAGGGTTAAAATAATTAAAATATTCCAATTGTTCTAAATTTTTTTTTTTTTGAAAGTATGTAAGGTTAGTGTTATGGATTGAAATATATTTGTAAAGAATGTTTAAATCATAGTTCTCATAATTTACATGAAATTCTTACAGACTTGTTAATAAATGTATTTGTAGGTAAATGTTGGTATATATTTTTTAACGGCAGGGTCGTGAAGCTTTTGCAATGTTTTTGGGGGCCTTACCCCTCTTAAGTTTGGGAAGCTCTGGTTTAAACCAAACAAAATGATCTGCCAATGGTTAAGAAATATTTTTTTTTTTCTCCCAGAAAACAATACATTTGTAACATGTGAATCAGCATGTCATTTTACTTGTCTTGTCAATGCATCTTTTTCTAGATATTTGGACTGGACTAAGAATAATAAGAACAGCATTTTTTTGCAGTGTATAATATATGCACTTTCCAACCAAATCTGTGAGTGTGAATATTCTAAACAGCATTGCTATTTTAACTCTGAAAGAAATGTATGGGTGAAAACGTGACAGAAACATGCAATACATTAAGTTCAATTCTCGTTTTTCTTTCACAACTTTTTGCTTGAAATGTTGGTGGGGATTATTCTGTAACCTCAGTAGAGATGCATCTGTTAGCATCTATATGTACAAATCTACTTCACCAGGTGTTAAAATGTCAGTTTTTCTACACCCAGTCATGACCATGCAAGTAACTCCTGTTTAACAACAGTGTTTTTTCAGGAAGAATGACTCGACTAGAAATGTAACAGTAAATGATGGCCACACCTTTACCATACCCATAAACCAATGTCACAGTCTGCAGAGTCACAGTGATTTAATCAGTTCCGTTGTTGTTCTTTTTAAGGCTGACGTTGACTTATTTTTGTTTGTGCTAGAGCATGTGTAACCCACTTAACATGCTCCCTTTTCTCACAGGACAAAGACACCCAGTATCCTCCCCAACATCTTAAGCAAGATTGGAGAGACCCCAATGGTCCTCATGAACAAGATTCCCAATGCGTTTGGCCTCAAGTGTGAGCTTTGTGAGTATACGTAAAATATGGGTGCAGAGGATGTGTCTGCACACCCAGTTTCATGCAGCAAGCAGCACTATATATATATAATTTTTTTTTGGTTGTGTCCTAAGAGGACACGAAAGATCACATGATCATTTAAGGACAGCCTGTTGAGTGCATGTGTCGGCACGTGCGTCTAGGTTGGGAAGTAAGGGGTTATGTTCTGGAATGAGGAACGCAGGTGTTGGGTTTCGGGCTTCTCTGCTGGGCGAAGACGTGAAGAAGCGAACGTTCCTGGACTGACCATTCTGAGTCGCAGTTCAACCTATTTCTTTGCTCAAATCACATGCACTTAGTTAACCCCATCTATTTTTAAAAATAAGCTCCATCTGAATATGCGTACTGCCCTACTACATGGTAGGTGAAAACCGTATGTGAATATTATGTATGAATTCAGTTTTCATGAAAAGTAGGCAAAAAGTCACCTATTACTACAGCTGCGATTATGACGTGCACATCCATTTACTATCCCATGAGGTCATGGGAGAGAAGTTGTGAATGGCAGCAAAGCAATGCAACTGACATATGAGTGTGTGGTTTTTTTTTTTTTTTTTTTTTTTAAATGCAGCCATAGGGTTGGAAGAATGAATCTGGAATTCATGGGATCTTTACTCATGAAAGTGTATCGGGGAGGTATTCCATATAACAGTGTTAACTTACCATCACATGCACATTGGACTCTTGGTTCAAATGAACTCAAACCTTTCTTAATTGTAGTTATATAATACAAAATGGAAATAAGCCGGATTATAGCCGCATTTTTTTTAAATCTAAAACTGTATCACCTCCTTATACAATGATTCTATTGACTTAAGAGTTGTGCTACCTATGAATAACCAACTATTAAAGTACACAATATTTGAAAAAAATCATTGAATGTAAATACAACCTGGCAGTACCGACTGTGAAATATTACAACTTTTACACAACTTTATAATGTGAATTTTAAAAGTTAAAGTGGAATCCAAAGATATGTAAACGCATTAACAATTTCAACTCCTCCCCTTTCAGGAATACCTTTTTCAATGCATCAACTAGTTTTTTTTTTTTTTTCTCTCCCCCCAAGTATTTGAAGCTTTTTCAACGTTATTAGCATGGGTAAAAATTACTACATCATCTGCATACATCTGAACATTTGCATCTTTACACACTCCAAGTAAATCGTCAATATAAAGTGAAAATAAAATTGGTCCCAACATGGAGCCTTGTGGAATCCCCTTGGGGCAAGCAAGGTATGAAGAATTTGTGCTATGGATACACGCACATTGGTTCCAGAAACGTGGCCTGGAGTTAGTTCTACTCTGAGCACATCCACAATGAACGGAGGAAGAAATTTTCAACATAGTGCCCAATCCAGGAGTCACCAATGAAATGATTCAAATTTCTAAAGAACACGTCTTTGTTTTGTAGTACTTTATGAATTCTAAAGATATTTTGTAGCACTGCGTTCGATGTGTCCTGTCCTGGTTTCCACAGCATGAAGGTTCGATCTTACGGATTTATGAATGAACCACTCGTTTTAAAATCATCTGGTCTACAGACATTTATGACATTAGCTTCAAACATTACAATGCTCTTAAGTTTCATTAACTAGTTAATTATTCTTCAACAGCGACGGCATCGACTATAAATATGTAGAGCTACTGCAAAAAACAGTTCAAACTCAAAATTTTGAAGATGACTGTTCACTTGTTTCTGTGGTGCATGAGGTCTATAACTTTATAATATAATGTGTGCAATCTGTATTGTCAATCCCACTGGAGCCTCATCGACAAGGTGTGTATCCACCAAATGCCCGACGTTCAACTGAAGCAAACTAAGCTTGGAACATAATCTGCTTATTAAGTTATTATCATTGCTGTGGCTACTTGCATACCCTAAAAGATATTGAAACCAAAGTTGTGGTAAAGTCACCTGCTTTCTGGAATACCTCCCAAGTGCCTTTAGAACAGCATTCCATTGGCTCTTCCACACCGTAACTGAACTAAAACAGATCTGCTGTAAAGTACATTTCTCATCCTTGGATAAAATCAAAGGCCTTCAAAATAGCCTTTAGTGATTTCCTGCAGGGAGGAATGCATTGGGTGTTGCATTAGATGCGTACCTGACATGGCCAGGTTGTTGCGTTGTATTTTTGATTTTGTTTTGGAACCACAACATTCCAGCAGAATGTACTCAAGGACCTAAACTGAAAGTCAATGTGTGACAAAATGGCTGCGGTCATTCTTTTCTTTTGTGAGAGGTGAGCGAGTTTAGCCTCGCGGGTCAGAAGAGTCGCAGGGCTGTAGTTAAGCCCCTCTTTAGTTTAACGGACGTTGTTTGAAAGTGTCATTGTGTGGAAGTCAAAGCCTTTTGATTCTAAATGCTTTAATGAGCTTTATAATTGGGATTCGATTCGTCTAGCGTTTTCATGTGAACAAGATTACCCTTTGGCCGGTTGAGCCAACGGGCTTTGGCATTACAGATGTAGAATTAGCTGACTAATTGCATCCGAGTTGCTGCATATTTCACATATTTGCATGTGTAACTGTGGTCGGGATGGAGTGAAGGTTCCGATTTTAAAGTATATGGCTACCATGGATTTAAGTACACTGTGTATTTGATGAGTATTTCACACGTATTGCCTGTAGTTTATGCTTTGATTGGTATTATTATTATTATTAATGGTAATTGTAATTATAGTATTATTATTGTTTATGTGTGTGGTAGCGTGATTGTGCATGTATCAAGGCATGCACAGGCCTTTATATTAAAATTAATGAATTTTGTAAATAATCTTGAAGGCCCATTGGAAGTTTACTGAGTTACTTTACTTGTATTTATCATCTAAAGGACAAGTAGAAGATTTGTAATTGAAAACATAAATAAATAGAAAAGATGGTTTACTAAGTTGTTTATTTATTTTTTTGTCTTTCTATCAAGTGGCTAAATGTGAATTCTTCAATGCCGGCGGCAGCGTGAAGGACAGAATCAGTCTGCGAATGGTAGAGGATGCTGAACGAGATGGCATTCTCAAACCTGGAGACACTATCATTGAACCCACATCAGGAAACACAGGTGTGTGTGTGTGCTTGTTTTCATGATTTATGAGGACACATTTGTATAATGATATGGCAATACACTGGTATTCCAGCGTAAACATGTTTTATGAGGACATTTCATGATTCCTCATTCAAAATAGCTTTAAAAACATACTAAACAAGGTTTTATTAAAAATGTAAAAATGCAGAAAGTTTTCTGTGATGGGTAGATTTAGGAGTTGGGGGATATAATGTACAGTTTGTACAGTATAAAAACCATTCCGCCTATGAAATGTGCACGCAGCAAAACAAACCTGTGTGTGTGCGCCATAATACTTATTCTTAAGTCTTTTATATTTTTCTTTAAAGAAAGTACTAATTGTTTTTAACTGTGCAGTGTTTAGAAAGATCTCTATTCCATTTAGTTAATCCGGACCCTGGAATGCTGTAGGACCAGTTAAACATGTTATTTGCCAGTCATGATGATGGTACAGATACATCGTTTGTACTTTTCTAGACAATGTTTGAAACATGGTATTGCTAACTCTTCTCGTGTTTGCCTCCTCAAGTTGAATTGTTGTTGAATTCGTCTTTTGTGAGTCGCTTTGGAAAAAGTGTCTGCTAAAGAAATAAATGTAAATGTGTTTTTTCCAGGTATTGGACTTGCGCTGGCAGCAGCAGTCAAAGGTTATCGCTGCATCATTGTCATGCCTGAAAAGATGAGCATGGAAAAGGTGAAATTCTGAAAATAAATATGCCGTGGGTGTAAATCCACTTGATTCCTGAAGACTTCTGTAAATGTTTGTAGTACGTGTGAATGTGTGTTTGCATAGTCATGTGTTTCGTGTCCTTGCATGCTCCCAGGTGGACGTGCTCCGAGCTCTTGGTGCCGAGATTGTCCGTACCCCTACCTCTGCTCGTTTTGACTCTCCTGAGTCTCATGTGGGTGTGGCTTGGCGTTTGAAGAATGAGATTCCTAATGCTCATATTCTGGACCAGTACCGTAATCCCAGCAACCCCCTGGCCCACTATGACACCACTGCAGAGGAGATTCTGGAGCAGTGTGATGGTAACTGCAGAATTTGTGTAGAAGCAAAATGAAACGGTCAACTCTCTCTTTGGACAGTTTGAGTATTTTTATGAAAGGCTCATAATTTACCAGTGATTCTCAAACAGGGGCCTGGGGTCCACTAGGGGGCTTCAATAAACTTCCAGGATGCCCTAATAAGTCTTAAAATTATTTAAATTGAATAGGGCTGGGTACTGACAAATTTCTTTTTTTTTTTCTTCACAAAGTTTTGATTCTCAGGCATTCGATATCGATTAATTTGGATATAAATCAGATGAATGGCAAAAATCTGTCAACTAATGCTGCAAACTATACAGTCAGTTGGTACTACATTACTATAATATTGAAAATTAAAATTAAAAGATTTGTATACAAACACTTAAATATAAACTCCTAAACACACAAGGAAGTTTTTATATTAATAAAGTTATAATACTAACGTTATATTTGCATAATTATGTTTCTAATTCATTTTAGAAATATAAATGTTTTAAATGGGGCTGAAATAAAAACTTGACTGATTTATTCAAACATACATCAAATGTTTAAGAAAAGTAAAAAATATATATGCATGTATTTACAGTTATTTCAGTAAGTTGCGCTGTATCGTTTAACATACCTTCTGATGTTCATTCATGTTTATTTCGTGCTGTAAATGGTAAAGTGGAAGAGATAGTCAGTTCAAGACTGTATGTATGGGGTAGTCGTGGCCTAGTGGTGAGGGAGTCGGGCTTGTAATCTGAAGGTTGCAGGTTCGATTCCCACGCCGGCAGGAATTGAAGGTGGGGATTGTGAATGAACAGCACTCTCTCCACCTTCGATACCATGACTAAAAAGTGTCCTTGAGCTTGACACCTAACCCCTAATTGCTCCCCTTGTAAGTCGCTTTGGATAAAAGCGTCTGCTAAATGATGAAAAATGTCAAAATTGTTTGCATTTTGTAATGGACAGAATTTGACATCTAAGACTTTGTTTCATATCAAAAGTAACAAAGCTATTGTGATTTATTAGATGGGTAGTCGTGTCCTAGTGGTGGGGGAGTCGGGCTTGTAACCTGAAGGTTGCAGGTTCGATTCCCACGCCGGCAGGAATTGAAAGTGTGGATTGTGAATGAACAGCACTCTCTCCACCTTCAATACCACGACTAAAGTGTCCTTGAGCAAGACATGAAACCCCTAATTGCTCCCCTTGTAAGTCGCTTTGGATAAAAGCGTCTGTCAAATGACTAAATGTAAATGTAGATGGGAGGTATGAGACAATGTTCTGTTAATTCATCAACTAAAAGACTGATTCTTGGGGTTTAAGAAATCGATATAATTTTACCCAGCCCTAAAATTGTTATATTATAATTTTATCATTGACTTGCATATACTGCTGACATCAGATTAGATAATGGGGCCTTAAAATATTGACAGAAGTTTCAATTAAAGTCAAAAAGGTTGAGAATCACTGCATATGACCAATGTTGAAGCCAAGTTTTTGTGTTTTCCCTTTGTAGGTAAAATAGACATGCTGGTGGCTGGAGCTGGCACTGGTGGCACCATAACTGGTATCGCTCGCAAGCTGAAGGAGAAGTGCCCCAATATCAAGGTGAGACTCAGATCGGTCCATGAATGTTAATGCGGCAGCCAGTGAATGTGTTTTCTTTAGTTTATTTCCATCTCATCCCATTAATTTATTTGTGGAGATTAAATTTTAGTTTGGTATTTTATTAGTTTTTATTTCACAAATCATAGTTATTCAAAAAAAATCTGAATAATCATTCATTTGGAGAGACACTGCATTTATTTGTATGAATACATTTTTACACAGCCAATAATGTGTTTAGGTGTTTGTTCCTCAGATAGTTGGAGTGGATCCCGAGGGCTCCATCCTTGCTGAGCCGGAGGAACTGAACAAGACCGATAAGACTCAGTATGAGGTGGAGGGTATCGGATATGACTTCATCCCCACTGTTCTGGACAGATCTGTAAGTGTGTATTTGCACAGTAGGTTTTGATGCAGTTGAAATAACATTTGATGTTTGATGATGGCAAATGCCATGACCCACTTTAAATGTTACCTTCTAAAATTGTCATGCCTTTGCATCTGTTGTCATATCTATCCAATATGGATGGATTATTAAAAAAAAAAAAAAAAAAATTAATAAGTGACCGAAGCTCTCTAGAAAGGATGTGCAGATATTTAAATCTTGAAGTGCTTGAGTCTCCCCTTTTTACATATTGTTTTAAGCCATAGTAGAGGCAATAGTAACTAAGGTTGTTCACAATTGTAGTTTGGTGCTCTTGGTTCTTTTGGTCCTGAGCAAAAAAGAAAGCATTCATACTGTAATTTTTAGCGCCAAATGTAGAGATGCAAAAAAAAAACAAGAAAACAGATGCATGTATTTTGTGACGGAACTTACTGAAAGTTGAAAACAATGCTGTGTGTTGGGCTAAATGAACTTGTATATTTGCGTATATATGGCGGTGTTTTAATTAGCTGAGAACTTGTGAAAAGTTAGTTCACCCAAAAATAAATTCTGTTGTTAATGACTCACCCTCATGTCGTGCAAAACACGCGAGACCTTCGTTCGTCTTCAGAACACAAAAATATATATATATTTTTGATAAAATCCGATGGCTCATTGACCGTAAGATAATTAACATTTTCAATTGTCCAGAAAAGTACTAAAGACATATTTAAACATATAAATTGAAAATACGGATCCAAGGCACTTCTTGTTCTCACAGTTCCAAAAAGTTAAAGCCTGTGACTAATGGATGGCTGGATGGCTGAAATGCATCCGTGTTTTAATGATTTTTAATGCTCCTAGGTTTGAATAGAGGCTTTTTAACTTTTTGGAACTGGAAGAAGTGCCTTGGATCAGTGTTTTCAATTTATATAATTTTGAACACAACCAAAGAGCACCTTCTGGGACTAATAAATGGTGGTCCTTTCAGTAAGTAGTGCTCCAAGATGTTTTCCTTGACGTATATTTAAAACAGTTTGTGAGTATAGTCATTCAACCTTAATGTTATGAAGCGTCGAATACTTTTGTGCGGCAAAAAAATTTAAATAGCGACTTTATTCAACAATATCTAGTCATTGGTGATTTCAAAGCACTGCTGCATGAAGCTTCAAAGTTTTTACATCTCGTTTCGAATCAGTGTTTCGGATCTTGTATCAAAGTACCAAAGTCACGTGATTTCAATAAACGAGGCTTCATTATGTCATAAGTGTTTGAAACTTTCAAAATTTCAATCGTTCACTTGACTTTGGGAGTTTGATACACGCTCCTGATTCGCAATGATTCGTAAAGCTTCGAAGATTCATGAAGCAGTGTTTTGATGAGCGAAGGTCTTGCAGCTTTGGAACCACATGAGCGAGAGTAAATGATGGCAGAATTTTTGGGTGAACTAACCCTTTAAATGTGTAAAGGAGTCAAAACGGTGGCAGGAATCACTCCAAATGGCTTTCTGATGCCCACATCACATCTTGTTTTTGGTTCATTTAGATGTCTTTGGTCCACATTACATTCATATTTCAGTCAAACCGTACAAGTTTGTTTTGAAGGTCGGTCTTGTTTCGCTTATTTGAGCAATTTTTAATCTAACCCAACCTGCCAAGTTTGAACACTTGCTGCGAACCCTAAAAGAACCAGTGAAAATTTTAGGAACCCTTCTGTTGACTTTCATGAGGCAGTTTTTATTTGCAGTCTGCACCATTTTTGATCGAGATACTGTGTATTTCATCAATTTCTCTAAATGAAAATGACAAATAATAGATGATTTGATGTGTCACACTTCATTCCAACACATGCTAGGCAAAATCCATTCAGAATTTTCTTTTTAAAACCACATTTTGTGTCTCAGGTGGTGGATAGTTGGTACAAGTCCAATGACGAAGAGTCCTTTGCCATGTCTCGTATGCTCATCAGAGAGGAGGGTCTTCTGTGCGGTGCGTGACTCATAATACTCCTCAACTTTAATATGTGTGAAATTGTGAATCTAAAGTCTGTTCTCTATCGCTCTTTGTAGGCGGTAGTTCAGGCACCGCCATGTCTGCGGCAGTGCATGTAGCCAAAGAGCTGGAAGAAGGCCAGCGCTGTGTGGTGATCCTTCCCGACTCCATCCGCAACTACATGTAGGTTTTGGTGTTCCCAGCATTGTAGTGTGCTAAGCTGTGGTGTGTTTTGTGTTGCCTGGTAGATTAGGTAACAACAATGCGATTGTGATGTTTAAGACTTAAACCTTGACAGCCCGGAATGTTCGGAATTGCTATGCCACCATTCTACCAGAGTTGAGAATCTGCTTTGAAGTTGTGGTTTCCCAAAATGTACGGTTTAATTTTGTCTTCTCTACTAAACTGACTAATTTAACCTCTAATTAGCGGTTTGCTGCATTAAGAGTAGCAAACAACACTGATACGGTTTAAGGAGTATGTATAACTATAATGTATTTAGCGTGATGTTTAACAAGATTAAATGGATACATTTGCACTAAATACAACTAGAGATGACACTACTTTATATAATGCGACCTAATGTTTCCCATGATGCAGTGTATTCGGCAATCCACAGAACTAAAAAGCCACTTGGTAATGAAAACATAGGTCATGTGACAACAATATACCATGCTTTTGGAACTCTTGTTTGAACTGTTTATGGTTGCATAGTATTTTTTAAAATTGTATAGCATAGGTTATATGTTAGTACAGGGGTTCCCAAACTTTTTAGCCCGCGACCCCCACGATAAATGCGCTGCTGCTCCGCGACCCCGCACCTCCCCCACCTCAACAACCCCTCCCGTCGCGTGAAATGTACAGCAAATCGATTTTATGCCCAGTCTCAAAGCACACAAAGTTATATTTTATTGTTCTACGTGAAAAATCGGTGTTACAATTCTGCATGAGCCGCTCGATATCCGCCTGTTCTCTCTCGGAAAGTAACTGTGGAACTATGTTGGGTTGAACATTGTTCTGCCATCAGGAACCAGTTGAGCAGGTCTGAGCGGCGCGCACGCCCGTGCACATCATGCTAACCCAACGGTCAATGTGTCCGAAACACTAAGTACTCGGTAAAGCATTTCTGCGTCATGCGGAATAATTCTTCCTCATTTCTCTCAGCATCACACATATAATGCAATATCAATGTCCGTTTTACACGTCAAAACGATGTCCTTCATTTACAATAAACTTTTCAATGTCATAATGTCACAGTATATTGAAGCTACTTGTGTTTGTGTGCGTTTATAACTGTGCTTGCATTAGATATTAAGTGTGCATAAAGCCGAAAAATGCTATGCTAAACCTTTGAAAATATGAATGCTGTTCATAAAACCTCCGCAACTGCAGTCTTCGCACCATCAACCGGCCTCACCTGTGACTTTTGAACCACCGTTTCATTTTAAAGCAGGTATTATTTGTTTGTAGCCTCCAAACACCTTTAGCTTCGTAACGCGATTGTGATCGACGCTGACGTAATCTCGTATAATGTCTGGGACAAAATTACAAATTTAATCAAAAAATATACATTATATATTTTTTTAATCAGACTTTTCTGCAAACACCATTTAATGAGTATTGAATTAAATTAATTGCAAAAAAAAAAATAGAAATCATCCCGCGACCCCCACTTTGGGAACCACTGTCTTAGTACACCCTTAGTCTTGACCTAAATGCTTTATTCTCCCCCTTAGGTCGAAATTCCTTAGTGACAAGTGGATGTGTGAAAAGGGCTTCCTGAGCGAGGAGGATCTTGTTGTCAAGAAGCCATGGTGAGTGTATACACATACCCACGTACACATGTTGTGTTTGGAACCATCCTTGTTATTTACACACCGATATCCTATGCAAATATAGTTTCTCTCTGCGTCTGTTTTTACACTAGGCTACATTACTGCCACAGTTAAACTTAACTGTGGAGGTATGTTACCTCTCCCAGATTAGTCTGTGTGTCATCTTACCGTGAGCTTTTACTGTCTTTCCCCCTCCACCCGTCTTCCTGCCCTCATCTCTTGGTAGGTGGTGGAATCTGACTCTACAGGAGCTCCGACTCTCTGCCCCCCTGACTGTGCTGCCGTTAGTGTCCATCAAGAAGACCATTCAGATCCTGAAAGAGAAGGCCTTTGACCAAGCACCTGTGGTGGACGAGGCCGGGTAGGTCAAGCCTCTTAAGATTTTAGCTTCAAGCAGATCACATATCCGTGCTAAGCACTCAAATCAATGCTGTGTAATGCAAGGACTGTTTAATTTCACTTACAAACTTATTATGTTCTGCGTACATAAGGATGTCTGAGACAATGAGACGGTAAAATATGTGCTGTGTTCTTAGAAATATAGTGGAAAATATACATTGGAATACATGTGAGTGTTTGTATTTTAAAACCGATTTCCAAATGTATTTTAGGTCAAATATTTTACAAATATGAGGAAGTTTTTATGGGTTATTCCACTTGACAGCTGAAAAATATCGACGTTCTTGATATTAACACATGACTAATTTGGTTTAATTTTAATAAAGGAAAAAAAATGCTATTAATAAAAATATTTGAATTTTAACGATTCTTTTCATGTTACTTAATTTCTATCGTAACTTCTTTTCTTCTTGTATTATGTTTTGCAGACAGTTGAACGCCCTAATTTTGCCCCACCATAGATTTTGTTTGTGTATGTGTGCAAATGTGTGTATGCATGTAATTAATTATATATTAATAGTACTTGTTATTTTTCTAAAATAGTTACAAATAATTAAAATTCAGATATCGAAATCTTTCAAAAAAGAAAAAGCCCGTGTGAGTTGTTTTTATAGTCATTTTGAAAAGCTGGACGTCTCCCTGATTTATATCAACGGCTCATTAGTAGAGGCTCCCAAGTGTTTCGAACAAAGGAGACGCCTAAAATGTACAGTGCTGACATCTTAGAGGTCCAAGATTGAGACTTGATAGATCTAGACAAAAAAAGAATGTCATGTCATTGACCCCAAAATACCAAAATGATAAAACAGATGGTAAGTGTAGGAAGGTGTGGCTCAGTCTGGTGTCTGGTTTTCTCCCTCTAGGCACATTCTGGGCATGGTCACGTTGGGGAACATGCTCTCGTCTGTTCTGGCTGGGAAGGTTAGGCCATCTGATCCTATAAGCAAAGTTCTCTACAAACAGTTTAAACAGGTGGGCACACAAACACCTACACATACACACACGCCCCTTTCTGGCAAACTGTAGACATGATGCAACAGAAGGTTCAAGAAAACAAATTCACACAACTTGTTCAAAGTCTTGTGCTGGTGTTTTCTCCCTCTGGCTCTAAATGAGGGTTGGGTCTAATTAAACGAATTATAATTAATAATAATGTGTTAATTGTACTTGTTAGAGTAAATGTCAGTACACAGAGTCTTACTTGGTATCCAGTAAATGTTAGTACACAGAGTCTTGCTTGGTATCCAGTAATCACAGGGGTAATGTGATCTCTCAATAGTCAACTTGTCTCTCTTCCTGTAGGTGCGTCTAACTGATAACCTCGGCAAACTCTCTCGTATTCTTGAGACGGACCATTTCGCCCTTGTCGTGCATGAACAGATTCAGTGTAAGTCGAGTTCTTTGTCTCCTGTGCTGTTCTTTTGAACTTTCTACTCTTCAAAGTCTCCTGGAATGTGTCAAAAATATGAAGCAACTGTTAATAATGTCCTGAGCAACAAATCGGCATATTAGAATGATTTCTGAAGGATCGTGCGACTGGAGTAATGATGCTGAAAATTCAGCTTTGCCCTCACAGGAAGAAATTACATTTGAAAATGTATTCAAATTGAAAAGTCATTTTAAATTAATTTCACATATTACATTTTTTTGACAATATTGCACTACTGTATTTCAAAAAAATGCAGCCTTGAATAAAAAAAGACAGAAATATTTTTAAAAATCCCCAACTTTTGAACTGTACTGTAATTTGGAGTTTATTTAAATCAATGGTTTCTCCATACATGATTTCATTGCTCTAATATCGTTTTTGCCTTTTTTTTTAGTCTTAATCTGTTAATCATACATAGATTGTGTTCTGTGGTAAAAACATGAATGATAAAATATAATCGCTTGCCAATAATTCTGTAAAATCAGGGTATTAACATTATTCCCAAAAAATCAATGCATTGCAATCAAATCATCCTTCATACTTCACTTGGTATTAAGCTGATCCATTAGACAGTTTGCCCTCCCATATCAAAACTATTTGTTTAAAGAATGTAAAACAAGTGTTGTGGGCTAGTATCTACATCACATGACTAAATAAACAGGTATAATACAAAATGTACAAAAGTCTTTCCATACAAAATACAGAACTGTTCAGGAACAACAGTCTTATTCATGGAGCTTAATGCAATACTGCACTAATTCCTGATACAGGACACGAGTTTTCCTGAACTCCGGATCACTGCTCCCCTCTATTTGCTTTTCGTGGCAAAGACATCGTTTCATTGTGTATCTGTTGAGCACCATTACACGTGCTGTGGCATATACTCAGACACCACTGAGAACTTCGCTTTTTTTCTAAGGTTAACACGCATAACATAAGAATAGAAGGGCTGCTTTTATAACTTTCATAACGTCATTAAAAATTGTAGTTGTAAAAATAACCAGTAGTGTTTTTTGTAGCATCATTAATATACAAATATAGCTTTTGTGGTGGTACTTTGTGGAAAGTAACTTTTAAAAGTAATGCATTACAATATTGTTACTCAAAAAAAGTAACTGATTGCGTTACTTTTTATGGAAAGTAATTCAATAAGTTACTTTTGTGTTGAACTTTTAAAAATATTAATGCAAAAGTTCTATTTTTGCTAATGTAAAGGACCTTTCACACCATTAATAATACATTAATACGCCTCAGGCTGAAGGAAATGCAAATTCATGTCTGTCCAGTAGTGAACAAACCTTTCAGCTATACTGCCATTCTACATATTTTTTGTTTATCAGTATTGTTGAATAGGATTATTGAGAGTCATCAGCAGAGACATTAGTGATTAAATGCATGAAGTATATTTGTGTAATTTAACATATTTAATTATTGCAGGTGTTTATACATTTTAAGGAATACTGAATCTGTTTTTGTGTGAGTGAGATAAGTAAATTCGTACTCCCATTTAGTCTTATGTTCACACAGCGCACACAAAGCCTCCGCACCATAAATGGAAAAACACAGTAACTTGCATTAAATTTACAACAAGTAAAGTTGATGCGTTACTTGGAAAAAGTAAATGTTACCCCCAACGCGGTTCACAATACGGTTTCATTTTTTAAAATTGGGCAACTACATTAGTTAACATGAACTATCAATGAGCAATTGTAAAGCATTTATTAACATTAGTGTTAATTTCAACATTTTACTTTTTTTTTTTTTTTTTTTTTTTTTTTAATTTCTATATTTAAAACAGTTAATGCCCTTTAAACTAACATGAACATTTTTATTAGCTACTGTTAAGAAAGATTAATAAATGGTGTGAAACTATACTGCTCATTGTTTGTTCATGTTAGTTAATGCATTAAAAAATGAGACCTTTTATTGTAAAGTGTTATTTTTGTTTTATATTTTTTATTAGATTTTATATTTTCTGTCTTCATTTTAATTGTAAAGTTTATTTTATTTCTGTCTTTTTCATATAAATGTTTGTAGTTTTAATTTATTTAGATAACTTAAACCTAAAGGTACGTGTGTGTGTGTGGAGGACACATTTGTATAATGACATGGGTATTACACTGGTGTTATGACGTAAACCTGTTTTATGAGGACATTTCATGAGTCCTCAAATTTAAAATGCTTTTAAAAACATAAACAATTAATACGTTTTATTAAAGTAAAAGTGCAGAATGTTTTCTGTGATGGGTAGGTTTAGGAGTAGGGTTAGTGTAGGGGGAGAGAATGTACAGTTTGTACAGTATAAGAACCATATGCCTATGAATGTCCTCAAGTACAGAGAATGTTTTTTTTTGTTATTTATGGGTTTTAGTCAACGATAATAACCCTGAGCCACATGTAAATGCAGGCTGTGATGTCATTGCAGTGGATGGTGTCTGCAGTCTGAATATCAGTTCCTGTCTTACAGACATGAGTGATGGATCCCCGAAGATGAGGCAGATGGTGTTTGGCGTTGTGACAGCCATTGACCTGCTGAACTACGTGGCCACGCGTGAGAGGAGGGAACGCTCTCTGTCCGAGTGCTCTCTGTCTGAAGAGTAGTGAACAATCGACAGTGGAGCGTTATTTTCTTCTCTCTTTCTCTCACTCCTTCTTTTCTTTTTTTTTTTCTTTTTTATTAAGTTTATTTCTCAGCAAATGGCATGTTCAGTTTTAGAGAACAATTATGCTTTTTATAGGCAAGTCAGTCAATATAGATTTACATGTAATTCTAAAAGATTTGTAGTCTGTTTACTGAATTTAGTTTTTCTTCGGTCTCTTAATTTTAGTTCAGTTTAGGTGTTTTAACCATGCAACATAATGAAGTTAAACTAACAGGTTAATCATCCACCCTTTAGATTTGTTTACTTTGAAAATTTGATTTTGTCAAGGTGTATATATTCCAATGAAGGTATTTTGTTCTTTTAAAAACTCAGTTTAGGATTTCTGGATTTAGTTTAAGTGCTAGATTCAGGCGCTCTCTTGTCTGATTTACAGCTACGCTGCCACCTAGTGACTGCAATAGATTACAACATGCATGAAGACTTTCGTCTTCATCAATCATGCTCTGCTTCTTGGCACAATGATCTTATGTGGTGTGTGGGAAGTTTTGCAGAAATGATTGATAATATTTGGCAAAGCAAATAATAAGTTTGTTTGGTAAACCAAACTGCACCCAGACAGGGTGACTTGGTATTTTTCTTGTATTGAAACAAGATATGATATAGAGTGTAAATAAATAATGATGAAAACACACCACTCTGTGTTAAGCAAATTTAAAACTTCTTTTCATTTTTCTGTTTTTTTCGTCGGAGCTGTCGTAAATCAAAACTGTAACTTATGGAGGCTGAATAAGATTGTATATAGGAGTTAATGTGAACTGAATGAATGTTGATCTCATGTTTATGGTTTTTGTGCATGCTGCTGGAGGTCTCTTGCTCAGAATGTCATTACTCTCCTGTTATGGTGTTCATTGAGTCTTATTATTGTAATAAATACTGGTTACAAATAAAGGCTTTATTTCGGGAAGGAAAAATTGTTGTGTGAATTGTATTGTCAATACACTTGTCTTTCAGTAACACAGGGGGGGGGGGTATACTCAAACTGCATAAACCTGATCAATAGCGCCACCTAGTGGGATTATGAAAAATGGGGGGGAAAAAACTGACTGCTTGACTGAATTGGAGCAATTTCTCAATATTTGTCTTGTCTCTTTGTAGCCAGTGGTTTTTATTAGTGATACCCTTTGTGTGTATTAAAGAAAGCTAGAGAATATTATTTAAATGTATGTTTTCACGGACAAATGCATGTTTTCAGCTGTCTTAACTGAAAATAACTTTCACTTACATCTTTAAAGTCCGCACCATTGTTTTGTCTCAAGGTGCACCATTAATGTTTTATTATTAGTAGTAGTAGTATTTTATTTTAAATGTATATTTTTATAAGCTACTTAAAAGGCTTAATCTTGGTTCAATCTAAACCCTGTCTGTGAAACCAGGCCAAAGTGTGTCTGGGGTTCACATTAGAAGTTTGAAAATATAAATGTTTTTATGTAGCATTACATCTTTACAAAGGCCCAGAGCTTCCTCGGAGCAGCCTAAACTTTAGTGCATGGCTTTAGAGAAAAGTAGCCAAGGTTATCATTAACTAAAACTATTAAAAACATTTGTTAATTAAGATTAAAATAAAATAAAATCGAAATATTTGTTGGAAAATTATTAGTTCGCAGTTACCTGAAATAAGTTTGTTGAAGCACTAAAATGAATAACTTGTAAAAAAAAAAAAAAAAATACTAAAACTGAAATAAATATAAATTATTTATAAATAAATATAAAATAATAAAAAGCCACGAATAGACCTACTAATAAAATAACTAAAAAATGTAAATAAAATAGAAAAATAAAATGGAAAAAGGAAAATATAAAAATATATATAAAATATTAGCTGATGTTAATATAATAAAACTAAAATAACATTGATATTGCAGAAACTACTCCCAGCAGCAATCAGGTCATCTCTCATTAGTAAATTAGTAAGATATTACATTTAGAGGAAATATCCACTGAAAACAGTTTAAAAACATTTCCAGACACAACAGCAATGTTAAGAAATGTGCAGGCGTGAACTTGTGCAATGAGTGCATGAAGATTGTTTTGGAAACTTTTTATTTTCTGGCCAAGTCTCCATTCCATCTCCACTGATTATCAATAACATCATTAGTTCTTCCTTTGAAGCTTTCTGGCACTGTGCCTCTGTTGTTATGGGAAATCTTTTTTTGTTTGCTGTCGTACAAGAACCTTCCCTACTCAATCAAGAGTGTGAACAAGCATCACAGCTGAAAAAAGCATCAAGCATTTTGACCTAAGCTTCAATATTCTGTTGAACATATGACATACAAAACTTACTGTGACAGGAAATGTTTCTAATATAAAATCAGTTTATGTGTTTGTCCCCACTTTCTCAGACATGCCACCAGTGATTTTTCAATAAAGCATCTTGGTTTCATTGACATCTGAGCTTTAGTAACATCATAGATTTTGACTGTACACATGAGTAAAATGTGCCTACTCATAAAACACTGACAGACTTGACTCAATAACTTGAACATGGCAACTCGACTCTTTTCAAACAGTGCATAACCACCTAAGGGATAAGGGACACATTACCTATAATATTAAAGGGGTAATGACATGAGAAATCAAATTTTCCTTGAAGTTTTAGTATACAAGAGGTCTTTGTATCATTAATGCACCCTTTCGAGGGAACTCATGCTTCTTCTATCCTCTGCATGATTAAGTATGAAGCATATGTGTCAACTTGTCC
The DNA here is from genome assembly GCA_037194245.1 of Opsariichthys bidens. Taxonomy (NCBI): domain Eukaryota; kingdom Metazoa; phylum Chordata; class Actinopteri; order Cypriniformes; family Xenocyprididae; genus Opsariichthys; species Opsariichthys bidens. The sequence goes on along the minus strand of CM074281.1, from coordinate 29,487,449 downwards.
AGTGTCGAGATAGAACATCACCAGTGGGTGACGTCACGACCAGTAAAGCATAAAAGTTCATTCGGAATGACTGACTGTGCTCATACTGTTTGTCCTATTTATTGTTGCATGTCCAGTGCATTTTACAAACATATTATGGCAAATAAGCAAGGTTTTCGGGTGGGGATACACACGATTTGTGTGTTAAGTGTTTGGGAGCAGATCATGCTCTGTTAGCCTTCGAGGGGCCTGACTGCAAGCATTGTGAGAGGCTGCCACTTTGCATGCTCTGCTCCCACCTGTCACTCTTTGAGAAGAATGGTTAGGCTCACGTTCCCTGCGGTTCTGGCCCTGCTGCTGCCGAGGCAGCACGGAAGCTGAAATTGTGGGATTCGCAAATGAATCTCACAGAGGGATTTTCTCTGCCCTCACCCGATGGATCCAGTGCACTCTCACTGGAATTGGAATCCCGCACTGTGCCTTCTTCTGCCCAGGGAGAGAGCCTGGTGCTTCAGCTATCCAGCTCTGAAAAGGTGGATGTGTTGAGCATCAAGGCTGGGGATATAGAAGATTTGCTATTTCTATGCCCAGTGTATGAGGAGCTGGTGGAGGTCATTACTCGTGCTTTCTCAAAGTTAAACATTGATTGGTCAGCCGAGAAACAGGGTGCTCATCCAAAATGCAAACTGGACAAGTTCTTTTTGTCACCAAAACCTTTTCCAACCTCCACAAAGAAATATGGATGTTGTGAAACAGGCCATACTCGTCCCTAAGTGCATGTGTATGTTCATTAAGATATAAGGGGGTTAAAAGTGTGGGGTGATGCCTGTAGTGGAACAGACACTTAGGAGCTATCTAGTGGGTAGTCGTTTGCATGCAGCAATGTATGTAGTCGTGGCCTAGTGGTGAGGTTGCTGGTTCGATTCCCATGCTGGCAGGAATTGAAAGTGGGGATTGTGAATAAACAGCACTCACTCCACCTTCCATACCATGACTAAAGTGCCCTTGAGCAAGGCACCTGACCCCTAACTGCTCCCCTTGTAAGTCGCTTGGGATAAAAGCGTCTGCTAAATGAAGAAAAAAAAAATCTCTCCCCTAGTTCAGCATCGTCCCTGAAGGCCCTGATGCTGCCTGCTAAGCTCCTAAGAACATTATCAGTGCTACTGGGTAAAGCGTAAATGGCGGCTGGTCAGGCTGGCTCATGTTTGCACACAAAGTCTATTCTGAAGGTATACCATGCTGCTGAGGGATGTGGATGATGGCAAGGGGGTAGGCACCAATGAGGTTTGAGAATTGCATTGGGCCACAGATTTGTCTCTTAGGGAGACAAAGCTGAAGCTTCTTGAGCAGAATGTGGATCTGAGGTGTGGATCTTATCAAGAAGAAGGCTTCTGCTAAAAAGTAGTCCTGACACCAATGGGGGCAGCTCCCTTTGGGGTGGAGTGGTGTACACCTCTTTATACGGTGCCCAAGCCACTTCGGTGCCCTTAAGAGGCCGTTCTGCCAACCCCTCCTCCTTTGGTGCCTTGGGGCAATGCGGTTTCCAATGAGCTTTTGACCCAAGGTCCACCACAAGACGTTGCTGGATCATCATGTAAGGAAAATGTCCATGATGGAGGGGAGAGGGGCACCGATGATCTTTGCAGCTGTGTTCATTGTCCGCTGTAGGGTCTTGCGGTCTTCTGCAGTACAATTTCCGAACCAGACAGTGATGCAGCTGGTCAGCACACTCTCAATGGTTCCCCTGTAGAAAGTGGTGAGGATGGGTGGAGAGAGACTTGCTCTTTTCAGCCGGCGGAGAAAGTGTAGGCGCTGTTGTGCCCTCTTGGAGAGTGACATGGTGTTGGTGGTCCAAGTGAGATCCTCTGTGATGTGCACCCCTAGGAATTTAGTGCTGCTCTCCACTGTCGAGCTGCAGATGGTCAGTGGGTTGTGGTTAACGGAGTTTCTCCTGAAGTCCACCTCAACCTCTTTTGTCTTACTCACATTGAGGGACAGGTTGTTAGTGCCACACCATTTCGCTAGCTGTGCCACTTCCTCTCTGTAGTGCATTTCATCATTGTTGCTGAGGAGACCTACCACTGTTGTGTCATCAGCGAACTTGATGATGTGGTTGGAGCTGGACTTGCCAGTGCAGTCGTGGGTCAGCAGCCTGAAGAGCAGCGGGCTGAGCACAAAGCCTTGTGGGGCACCCGTGTTCAGTGTGGTAGTGTTCGAGGTGTTGTGGCCAACATGGGCTGACTGAGATCTTCCAGTTAGAAAGTCCAGGATCCAATTACATGGGGAATTGTTAAGGCCCAGCAGGTTTAGTTTATTGATGAGCTGTTGTGAGATTATTGTGTTGAATGCTGAGCTGAAGTCAATGCACAGCATTCTGACATAAGAGTCTTTATTTTCCGGTATGCAAACTGGAGCAGATCGAGTGTATTGGGGAGGCTGGTTTTGATGTTGTGCATGACTAATCTCTCAAAGTACTTCATCATGATTGGAGTCAATGCTATGGGATGGTAGTCGTTTAGACAGGACACAGGTGATTTCTTTGGTACCGGTATGATTGTTGTGGATTTGAGACATGTGGGGACGACTGCCTGGTCATCGAGATGTTGAAGATATCTGTTAGGACATCTGTCAGCTGTTCAGCACAGTCTTTCAGTACATGGCCAGGTATGTTGTCAGGACCCGCAGCCTTGCGTGGGTGTAATCCTAGATAGGGTCTTCCTTACGTCGGCTGGAGACAGAGTGCCTGGTTGTTGGGAGTTGTGGGCAGTTTTTCTGGAGGTGTGTCATTCTGCATTTCAACCAGTAAATAAAAGTCATTGAGTGAATCTTGTAGTCAGTGATGGTGTAGTCACAGAGCGTGTGTCTTTGCTGTTCATGAAGTGGTTGTTGATTTTTTGACTGTTTTGCATTTTTGATGATGCGGGACAGATTGGCTCTTGCTGTTTTGAGGGCTGCTTTATCTCCTGATCTGAATGCTTCATCTCTGGTCTTTAGCAGCCCACGAACCTCTGCTGTCATCCATGGCTTCTGGTTTGCCCGTGTGGTGATGGTCTTGGTGACTGTCACATCATCAGTGCACTTTTTGATGTAAACAGTCATAGTTTCAGTGTACTCCTGCAGGTCTGTGTGGTTGTTGTAGGTGCCTCTTTAAACATGTTCCAGTCGGTGTCCTGGAAGCAGTCCTGGAGTTCTGAGGTAGCATTGTCTGGCCATACCATGATCTACTTTTGAACCGGTTTGGCAAGTTGGAGAAGTGGTCTGAGTACCCGAGATGGGGGAAGGGTTCAGCTTTGTATGCGTTTTTCTCCGTTGTATAAAGAAAGTCCAGTTGGTTCTTTCCCCTTGTTGCAAAGTCCACATCTTGGTAGAACTTTGGCAAAACTGTCTTTAAGTTGGTGTTGTTGAAGTCTATGATGAAAAATCCATCAGGGTTATTTGTTTGTTGTTCGCTGATGGTGCTGTACAGTTCACGAAGCACATCTTTAATGTTTGCACACAGGGGAATGTAAAACGTGACAATAACAATGCTTGTGAACTCCCACGGCAGATAGAACAGTCGACACTTCACAGCCATAAACTCCACCAGTGATGAACAGTGTTTTGAGACTACTGCAGCATTGATACATCATTCTTGGTTGATGTACTGGCACAAGTCAGCCCCACGAGTCTTACCAGACAGTGATCTCTGTCTGCTTGGTAGCAAGTTAGTCTGTGTAACTGAATGGCAGAGTCCGGGATGTTGTCGTTTAGCCATGTTTCAGTGAAAACAAACACACAACAATCCCTTGCCTCTTGCTGTGTAGACAACTATGTTGAATTAAGTCCAGTTTCTTTTCCAGTGAGCGAACATTTTAGAGCATGTGTGCTGGAAGATCCGTTCTTATGGGGTTAGCCCTTAGCCTAGCTCGTATACCTCCGCGCTTACCGGCTTTCCATCCTCTCTCACACCGCTTGTGACGTCGCCTTGAGCGGGTTGCATTGGTAGGCAAGGCCGCGGTCTCGGGGTCCAGCTCGTAGCTTCTCAGTAGAGAAGCCGGCGAGAGTTTGTGTTTGTGTGTGTTGCCGATATCCAAAAGGCTCTGACGATCATAGAGGTATTCCGAAGTTGATGATCCAGATGAGTTTTATTGCTTTATTGCAGGATGTTTGATATCAGATTTTGTCTTAGCAGGAACATCAAGTCTTAAAATGTGCATGTGTGAACATGTGCAGGCCTGCATGAGTGCATGGAGGTTGTTTTGGAAACTTTTCATCTTCCAGCCGAGTCTCCATTCCATCTTCTCTGACCTCCAATAACATCATTAGATCTACACTGGAAGCTTCCTGGCACTGTGCCTCTGCTTGTTATGGGAAATCATTTTTTGTTGTCGTACAAGAACCTTCCCTACACAATCAAGAGTGTGAACACACATAATGGCTGATTTCTACCCGAGCTTCAATATTTTGATGAACAAATGATGTATAAAACTTACTGTGACAGGACATGTTTCTGAAACAAAAATCTGTTCCTGCAGTTATTTGGATAGAGACAGATCAGCTAAATGTGAGTTTGCAGTTGCTTGTAAGAAAGAAGTGGGGTTTAAGCAGACTGAAAGATTGGAAGTCCGGCATATATCACTTGAGAGATCTCTGTCATTTTACTGTAAGAATGATTTAAGTTAAAAAGTAAACAAATAAAAAACAAAAACAAAAATCCAATTCTCCAACTGTTTACCTTCACTCAAGACATAAACCAACTACATTTATGTGAATACTTCATTTTGATATATTTGTGGGTATTTGACTATTTAGCAGTGCATAGAAAACTACCTATCAGTGTGCATTGCAGCTGGCATTTACAAATCTGTGAAAAAATAGGTTGTTCGGAGGAGCTTAGTGAATTCAAGTGTAGTACTGTGACAGAATGCCATTTCTGCAATAAATCAGAATCACTGGAGATTCATGGAATGGGTTTCCATGGCAGGGCAGTTGCATACAAGCCTTACATCGTACACAGTACACAGTACAATGGCAAGCATGAGGCATAGGGATGGTAAAACATGCCACCACTGGACACTGGAGCAGTGGAAACGTTCTGTGGGATGACGAATCATGCTTCTCTGTTTGGCTGTGTGATGGGTGAGTCTGGGTTTGGTGGATGCCAAAATTACCTGACTGACTGAAATGTGCCAACTGTAAAGGTTGGTGAAGGAGTGATAGTACAGTGGGGCTGTTTTTCAGGGGCCAGGCTAGGCCGCCTACTTCAAGAGAAGTGAAATTTTAATGCTTTAGCATACCAAGACATTTTGGTGATGCTATGCTTCCAACTCTGTGGTAGTAGTTTCCCAGGAGAGTGGAGGGAAACATGTGGCAAATAAACATATGACATGAATATGGGTGGAAAATATTGTAGAGGAAAACTAATCGAAACACAGAGGATAGAGGACTTTGAAACTGACTACATCCAGACTGATGATCAAACTTGAAAAGGTGAAAGTTGTTCTGTTTACCTTCTCTGCTTCACAATATAGGTAATGATCAGCTAAATCCCACTTAAAGCATATTAAAAATACCACATAGACATATAAAAAACATCAAAAACTTGATTTTCAAAACAAGGGGTCTTTAACAGATAATAAATATTTTCCAAATAATATTTTAAAATGGTATGCAATTTAAATTTATATAAATTGGGCCTTTATACGTGAAAATATACAGTGTAGTTGCCTTTTAAATTTTAGGATCGGCGACCCAGCTTGAGAAATGAAGTCGTTAAAAATACATTACAGTCTAGCCTATAATAAAGGAGCCAAAATTGTGTAAGAGGGAGCCACGTTCTTAAACTCATAAGTTTACTGTGATTGACAGGATGCAATCAATCACTCATTGCTGCGGCTACAGGGTTCAGCCACAGAACTCCCTGAACTTGAAACATTGGTGTGGTTTTGTCTGTCAGCATGATTTGTGTGTTGGAGAGTTGTTAAGACACACTCATATAACAGGAGTTACACTGCCAAGAACATGCAGTGGTTTTTCATCCTCAGGCTTTGGTCAGGGAAACTCATCATTATGTTTTTAAAGCTCCTCAGACAGGATGGTGTAGGGAATGTGTGTGCAAATGTCTATATCAATTGCTGTTTAGCCCTCTTTAAACACAGAATGCTGGACAACCTCCAAGAGCATGACAAACTTTGATTGCAAAATCTACTGGTTTCAGTCACTCTCATTTCTGGTAATGATGGACATACAGATAATGTGAGTTTCTCTTAAAAGAGACAGCGTGGTGGAGGGACCAGAAAATGTAAAACAAATCTAAACTTCCTTATTTGAGAGAGTTAATCTTACTCAACCAACCTCATGGAGTGCATCCTGGGATGCTTTTAAACTGTACTGAAAGAGTTCATGAATGACAACGTCTTGGCTGTTTTTCCTTTAATATGGTCAACTAATCACTATCAATTTTTTATTAGCCTTAATTTTGTAAAGAAAACAATATAGGCATTTTATATCAGTGGTTCCCAACCTTTTGTCATCAAAAACATAAAAAAATCTATTATGAATAACATAGTTGAGATTAAATTAATAATTCAACAAAAGAGAAATGATGTTCGATTCTTGAGCAAATCATTAATTTGAGGCTGTTATCAGGAAGAAAACTGTCGAGCCGGTTTACTAATGGAACTTTATCGAACTTTAGTTCCAGGTTGATGACGCAAGACACACAGCCGAAGTAGCATGTCTGACGCAAAAAGAACCAAATGAGCTGGTCCAACTGACGTCAATGTTTGCCGAGGAGTCTGATCAGTGAACTGGCGATCCCATGCAAGAAATATGCTACTTCTGTTATTAAATGATTAAAACCTGCAAAAACATTTCTGTCGAGAGATGTAAATATATTTTATTATGATTTAGCCTATTGGACATGCAGATTATATTTTAAGTCGTTGAGCAAAATCAATGAGTTTATAAGCTTTATTCTTTTCATATACTTTAAACATGTAGAACATATCCACATTTGTGCATCAAATGTGTGCTGTAGTTGCAAATCTTATGCAAGATGTAGGCTACTCAATATCGGTCAGTCGTATCCGATATAAAGGACCCGCAAATGAAACTGTGACCACAACTTAAGTGATTGAGAGACGTTAATCATAAATAACTGTTTACTTGAATGTTTCAATATGCGTTGACACAAAGGACTTTATTTTGATGTTTCATTGATATAAAATGACAGTGAGTTGTTAGAAAGGAAATGCAGAGTGACATTACATTTGTCAGGAAACTGTGAATCGGATTTTTGAACCGGTTCATTGAGCCGAACTGTCTGAAAAGAAATGATTTGGACTTTGCATCACTACAAAATATATTTGTCATGGTTAGCTGTGTGTAAAGTCCACAGATAAAGAAGAGACTTCAAAAATACAGTTAAATAAAGTGTTACACTGTTTTCTAGTTCAAACACTAACGATAACTGACCATGAAGGCAGAGAAGAGAGGAACTTAAATATACAAAGATATTGAGCTAAAAGACCAACAGGTGAGATGATCAAATGAGTATCCATAGCCACTAATGACAGCAGGAAACATGAACAAAGACAACAGGAAATAATGTTGAAATCAAGTAATAAAGTTTAATCAAGCTTTATGTTTAAGTACACCTGGGTTGTGTTTAATATCAATTTGACATCATAAAATAACGGAAAGGGGTCTCGGGTATCATGGAACTGGAGGACAAGGTTATCAGATGCATTATGGAAATCTAGATTTACAATGGGAAAGTGTACCACTCTATTCAAGAGTTTAGGTGAAATGTGAAAATTATCTCCTTCCTTTAGTGGACTGAGATATCCTAGGTACTACCAAAAGTCAAGAGTTTTGTGACCTTAAAGATCATCTTGGATTGTAGGGTAATAGAAGACTGGTTAAATACACAGGAACTAAACCATTTACGTCCTTATTCTTAATAGAAGAATTTAATCAAAGAAAATTGCTTATCAAATATTTTATACCTTTGATACATTCTGTCAACTTGGATAATTAAGAGATTTCATCTTGTAATGATGAAATATATAACTGAATATCCTAAGCATAAAAGTGGCGTCACATGTCTGTGTTGCTTTGCCTGTGTTCACTGTCATTAATTCCTATGGTTCCTAATTATTGTTACATCTGTTTCTATTCTAGCTTCCTCTGTTCCTTTGCCTATTGTTATATCCAAGTGGTTGTTTTAAAGTTTATCTCCTAAGTGTTCTGTTTAGATTAATTAAAGATTTTCCATTCCTCCGTCGTGCTCATTCTCTACAGCCACCAAACCTTACAGAATATCAAACCCTCAAACTGAATAAGAAGAGCAATGGACATACTGGCAGTCAAACTGCTATGCCTTGAGCAGGAAGAGAATTGACTCAAGGACTACACCCATGGATGTAGAAATCTGGCAAGCCTGATGGAATTCTGCGACCTCTCATTGTGTGCATTCTTTTATGTCTTAAATGAGCACACAAAGGCTCAACTACTCCGTTGTTGATCCTTGGGGAACTCACAAGGATTTCGTGCAGAAGGTGCTGGTGAACTGCAGGTCCCCATCTGCCTGACCGAGGAGGGCATAATCAGCCCTGCTCCCGTTCCAGATTCAGATCCCCGCCAGACGCAGCATGGACCAAATGTCAAAACCCATTGACAGACCTGTACAGAACACTAAGCGCACATAAAAAGATACACATTATTCACAATTTCTTCAAGGCTGAAGTTGATCTGAGCTCTGCACTGAACAGGAAACTTTACCAAAAGTTGTACTTTTCTCTCAGTCTGTAAAATGTATATATTGAAGCGGCAGTGGATTCCAGAATCCACCCCTTCACCGTAGATAGAAGGCTTGGGCCTTCTGCGATGCACAAGCCATAGCCTGAAAGGAGGACCCAGCACACTATTGCCCCAGAGCCCGACCCCCACAAAACACCTGATCAGGTGCACGAGCATTCAAGGGCATTGAGGGGAGCACCGGCTATACCCCCATCACTGTGAATGTGTTGTGCCCGGCCTCAGTGGGTCTGTCAGTGGGGAATTATTTTGAAATGGAAGAGGAAGTTTTCCTGGTTCTCGCATTCCCACTGGTTCCACCCAACTCAAAGTCTCCTGTGTCCCTTCTGGTTCTGCCCAGCTCAAAGTTTCCAGCGCCCTCACTGATTCCGCCCTGTTGGCCACTCCCTTACTCACCAGAAACCATTGTCTTTGCAGCTCTTTCAGGCTCCCTCGTCCCTCTGGCTTCACCTTGGTCAGACATCACTCTGGCTGCACCATGGACTTACAATACATCTGCTGCGCTGTCTCTCCACCCCTTCGGCTCTGTGTGGCTCTGCCTTCTCTCCAGCTCCTCCTCAGTCTTCTGTCCCACCCAGTCCACCTCAGTCCTCAGGCACTCTGGCTCCATCTCGGACGCTTGTGATTGTGGCTCTGCCTCAGCCTCTGGGAAAATCGGTGTTGCCTGGTCCCGTCTATTCTCTGTCTGTGCTCAGGGCTCCATTTCCATTGGCTTTATTTCCATCAGTCGTCCTCCGGGTGTTGTCAGCCAAGCCTCCACCATGGCTCCTCTCTCTGTCGACTCCACCATGGGCTATTTGTCCTGGTTGTTCTCTGGGTCCCCTCCTGGCTACTCCTGCTCCTCCCACCATCATCGCTGTCTTTTTTTCTCCAACTGTCACATATGTGTGCTCTGTTTGGGTTTTGTTTTCATTCTCTTCCCTATGTTCCAATCTTAACCACCTTCATGCCTATCTCTGAATACTAGTGTAATTTTGTAATCGATCTAAGAGTATGTTATGATCTATAGCGTCGAACAAAGCACTAAGATGAAATAAAACTAGTATTGAGATGCCTTGGTCAGAAGCTATAAGTAAGTAATTTGTCATTTTTACGAGAGCAGTTTCTGTGATATCCTTTTTTATTGTGATGTCTGACAACCTTGACTCTATTTCTTGTTTCCTTCAGAACTTTTGACAGACCTGTCAGTTTCAAACCAGATTAAAATCTGACAAAGCACATTTGTCCTGTCAAACCTGTGGACAGGAACAAGTTTGTCCGTCTGCCCCTAAATACAGATGTGCATGTACGGTCAAATACGCAACATTCCTACATTTATTGGCAGAGAAATACAGATGCATCCACATTCTCCTGCTGGGAAAGTCAATGTTTAATGAAGGCTGAGGTGTTTTAGACGTACTCAGCCCCCACAGAGAGAACTGCCGAAGAAGCCAGCCAGGACGCCACATAATACGAGGCATTGAGAGGAGCCATTTGATTCTGAAATGCAGAAGAAGGTGGTGTTTGTGCTTTACTTGAAAATCGTAATGGGAAGTTGCAGGGAGGGTTGATGATTAAGTAGACATGACGTAAGGAAAAACAGCTTTGGTTTCAATTTGAGACTTTTGCGTCATTTCTCTGAATGCCATAATAAATCATGGAAATGACATCCCATTAGCCCCGCTCCAGGCTTCCGCCTTCTTCTGCCTCTACTCAGCCTTCATCTGCTTCTTCACATGGTGAGGTATGAAGTATTACTGTGCAAGGAGAAGAAAGGCACTATGGAAGCAGAAAGATCAAGTGGCTCTAAGAGTCTAATTGAAAAGGTTATCAGAAGACAAAATGAAAGAGGTTGTTGAAAGAGTCAGTGAGAGAACTAGACAGTATGGGTAACTGGAGGGTGGTTGAAAAGAAGGGAAGAGAAGTAGCTGTGTGCATTTGATAATGAATATTCTCTCTTTGAGCCTTCACTGACGTCACAGCCAGTGCTCCGAGTGTAGCTTCAGGCAGAGAGTAAAAATATGTGTTTGGCTTTTCACCTTTTCACTTTTACATTCTAAAAGTGCCTGTTTTTGTGTCTGGAAACTGTGGGGCTGTACTGGATTTCTCTGGAAATCAGTACAGCATACTGAAATGTACTGTTCATTGAAATAAATGAGTAAAATAAATAATCTTTATTAAATTAGCGCGTTGTTTCGTCAAAGTCCTTCTTCAGGCAAAGTAAGTATGTGTTGTTTGTATTTTTTTAAATTTTACTTTAAAATAATAATAAATGAAAAATACAGCTTAATCATTAGGATATAGCAGGTTTAGATTTAGAATTAGAGACTATCTAGGTGGTAAAACAAATTTTCATAAATATATTGGAGAATATAAGAAGAAAAAAACAACAAAAAATGTAATTATTATTATTATTATTATTATTATTATAAAACAATATTCATTGTGGATAATATTATGATTATTATTAGTAGTAGAAACAGTCATAATGCTTATGTTGTTATTATTGCATAATAATGATCATATGATAACTCATTAAAAATGGTTCTGCATATTGAAGATTGGGCCACTGCACAAAAATAACCTGTATCAGTCATATAAAAGCAATATCAGCTTTTTGTGTCTTCAGTTGGCCATGCTTTACTATAGCCCATCTGTAGGAACTCACTCAAGCACATGAACCACATGATTCCTGCTAAAAAAAGGGTTGAATATACCAGTAATGATGCATTTCCCCACTGTTTTGGATGTGCACACTTTTCTTTAAGATTAACAAAAGCAGTCTGACTCTATTCTTTGATTTGAGTGACTGCAGAGAGAAGTTTGTGGCTCATTCAAGAGAGTAATTGACCCTGTGTCGGTGAGAAGAAGGAAAATTCTGGCGACGCAGTTAATGACCTTGCGCTTTCAACGCGCACTGTGATTATATTACAAACGGTTGAGCTCATTTGTGAGTCAGCCCCAATGAAAGCTAATGCCTTAGTTGGCTTTATTGACCTGTTCACTGATTTCATTGTATGAATGAACAGATCACAATCATATTGAGACTCATAATCTGTGCTGTATTACTTGCTTGAACTACTAAACATCTGTATTTAATTTTTTATTACACAAAAACAGTAATGATGCATTTTACAACAATACAATGTGCAAAACGTTCCGCCACTAAATTAACAATAAAATCTGCATTTTACAGACAAAGTCTATGGAAATTCTGAACCTCTTTTTAATTGTTTGTTAATTAATACCCCTCTATAGCCTGTCTGTATTTTATTTAATTTTTTAAAGTGTTTTTTCTACCATGTGGCTGAGGTTTATTCTGAACCAGAGGAGGGCGCCCTTGAATTGGCATGAGTCATGAAGTGTATAACCTTTGGAACTCTTGCAAACAATCTCAAAAGTGCTGAAGATATTCATCACTGAATTTTCAGCAACATAATCCAAATGTTTGCAATAATGAACATAACTACACCGGAATCTCTTTTGTCACATAACATTTGTAAATTTCATGATGGCACATTGCCTAAAAGCATTATTATCTTTTGGGTATCTGGCTGAGGAAAGATGCCAAAACAGTTGATAAATTGGCTTCTAATGAATCCTTCTGTGTGGTGATTATTTGTAATTACACGGATTGCGATAGCAGCTAACAACGCTCCTTCCACTCAGTGACAGGACCATCTGTCATCATTACTGAAATGTGTATGAACCAACACAAAAGCAGTTTTCCAAAGTTGCTGACGCAAAAGGATTATTATGAGTTTTTCTTCTCTGCAGGGAGAGGCTAACTGCACTAGATTGGTGTTATTCAGGGAAAACAGCCTCAATGTCTTTACACCCTGGGGATTTTTGGCTGTCTTCAAGGATCAGAACTTCTGCCACACAAGACTAGAAAAGTAGGCAGATTTTGCACCACGCTGTAGCTTCTTCAAGCAGCTCATGAGCCGATCATCTCTTCATACTAGTTCATTTATAGCATCAAATAAACATGAATGAACAACAGAAGGAATGTTGTTTCAACCGCAAAAAAGATGTGAGCACGCACAATTTTTCAAGTTCAAGTTCCCCAACGTTGATCTACTAACTCCCCTGACTGCTTTGTCGGATAAAATGGTGGATTCGGGGTGATGATTGGTCAGATCGCCTGTCAATCAAACTGTTTGCGGAGGGTCAATTGTATGCTGTTATGTATCTGTAATTGGCCTGCAAAGTGACTTATTACAGATTGTAGTTGATTTTGTTTTGGACTTTGTATTCATCAAAGAATCCTGAAGTAAAGTGTCATGGTTTTCACAAAATACTGAGCAGCACAGCTGTTTTCAATCATATTAGAAGGATTTCTGAAGGATCATGTGACTAATGATGATGAAAATTCAGCTTTGCATCACAGGACTTTCTCGAATAGAAAGTTATTTTAAATTGTGATAACATTTCACTATATTTGCTATATTTTTGATCAAATAAATGCATTCTTGGTGGGCATAAGAGACTTCATTCAAAAACATTAAGAAATTTTACGAACCCCAAATTTTTAATCAATATACAGTCAACTAGCAAAATAATCAAATTGTTCAAATTGGCTAGATGATTAGTAATAAAAATATTAACTTCATAGTGTGTCTTGTGTTTTTCTTTTTGTAGGACGCATAGTTAGAAGATTTTAAAACAATCTAAAATCTGTGCGAGTTAGTTAATCTTGTCTTAAATAAGTAAAGGCTGGCAATAGCCAGGGTCGGGGAGTAACGAAATACAAGTAACTTAGTTACGTATTTAAAATACAAAATTTGAGTAACTGTATTTCATTTTAAATGGGTGGTAATCAGATTACAGTTACATCTGAAAAGTGTTTTAGATTACCAAAGTGATTACTTTGAGTTTTAATGTCATTTAAACAGCGCTTGGTGATTCTCTGACTCTGAAAAAACAGTTACGTTTCAACAACATTTTAATACTTTTAAGAGGGATCATAAACATTTTTGCTATTTTTATTTAGTTCTGTCCTGAACAAGACAAAATGACTGAATTTATAAAAAAAATTGCCCAACAGTCAACTGAACTGTCCTGTCATGACCTGATGATCCACGACTGTTTTCATGTTTTGTGAGTCGTTTTATAATTCACTCGTCACTGCAACTTTTTCTCACAATTTGTTTTTTCCCCCCTCACAATTGTGAGTTTGCATTTCACAATTCTGACTTCTTTTTCTCAGAATTGCGAGATCTAAACTCACAATTGCAAGTTATAAAGTCAGAATTGGGAGATATAAACTTGCAATACTGACTTTTTTTCTTGCAATTGTGAATTTAGTATGTGAGTTTATATCTCATAATTCTGACTTTTCTCAATATTGTGAGTTTATATCTCATAATTCTGACTTTATAACTCACAATTGCAACTTTATATCACACAATTCTGAGGGAAAAAGTCAATCGCAATGACCTTTTTTGTGTTTGTTCCACACTTATTAGTATTCCAAAGTATTCTAAAGTATTTAGATTAAGTTACTAAACTTGAGTAATGTAACGAAATACGTTACAAATCTGTAAGTGAAATACATTTTAAAAGTAACCTTCCCAGCCCTGGCAATAGCCAACCACAACCAACGATTTTGAGATTTCATTTAGTCGTTAAATCTCAATCCATATCTTGTTGAGTGTCTTCTCTATTTTTGTCAGTGTTTTTATAGTTTGATAAAAAAGGAAACATCTACAAGAATGAAAATAAATGATTCGCTGTTTGCGTCATTGGTGGGTTCCTCTATTACATAAACAAATGCTGTTTATTGTCAGTAGTGTGCAACCAGATTCTGTTCATCGAGTTGTGTTTATCTAAGTTGTGTTTTCTCATGGAGAGAGAGAGAGGTTCATTCTTGAGATATGACACTGTCTCGCGCAGCGGTTTGAATTTTAATAGCTCTGTGTGGGAAGGCCTTAAGTGCACTCACACATCAATGACATCACAGGTCCCCACTGTGCTGTGCTGCGGGCGGGCGGCAAAAACAGAGGTGACAGCCAGTGCAAACGGGGCAGAATGAAAACCCAAGGCTCAGCAACAGACAGAGCATCATCATGTCTCGCTGACCCAAAATCATTGGAGGCAACGAGGTCGGTTCCCTTCTACACAGTGGTGTATCTCTTATGTAAACACGGGATATACATTTGACACACTGCCAAAGTTAGATGAGGGTGACTCTTGGAGCGTGACATGACGTATCTTCAGCTTGCTCCTTTTTTCCGCTAAGGAAGCCATTTGACATATTCAGTGAAGCACGATTACAAATCCTTTCTCCCATGGCCTAGTTCTCAGAAGCTGGCAATAAATGTACAAAATTCTTTACAGTCAAAATGACAGATTTTAATGTGTTAAGTAGAAACATGATACAATGGTGAAAGACATCTGTCCAATGCATAAACCAGCCCTATTTTTTGAAATGGATTGATGTGAAATGTAGTGAACATTATAGACTTTTGTTCAACGATGTGGAAAATGGCATAGTATCATTTTTCAGTAAGGTGTTTGTGTTTTAGGGGTCATTTACACAACACCCTTTTCAAATAAAAACCATGAAACTTTGGCTGTTTATTTACCCTGCAACAGCACTTTGGGAGCCTGTAAATGCAAACTTTTGAAAACCGGTTTCAAATGCAAGTTTAACGGTAACAATACTGTTATTGTCTCTGTGTAAACAACATGCATATAACGACACATAGATGCGTATTACATGTTCAGTCTGTTTCTTTACAAAGTCATATCGCCAGCTACTGGCTTGGCATGAATAATACAGCGCTATTAGTCGTTAGCCGTGGGAACGGAGATTGTTTTGACAACATTGTTGTCTGTGCGCGAAAAACGCAAACGAATTTTTTTTACGTTTTTAGTACATCGTTGTCGTGTAAACATACCCTTAGTTTGGTTTGCCCTGTCTACTTGTCCATCTGTATTCACTAGTTAGTGAACTACATCAGTTAACATGAACGAACAATGAAAATAATTCATCTTAATTATGTTCATTTCAACATCTACTAAAATCAAATGTTGTATCTATCATTTCTATTTAATGGACCTGAGCTGACATTAAATAAAACAAAGATGAACAAATATTGAAACATAAAATATTGAAATGACCTGTAACTCTGCCTGACTATCAAGTGTTCACTGTTGGCCAGAGGAGAACTCGACTAAGCCTGGTTTCTCCCAAGTTTTTTTTTTTTCTCCATTTGTTGGAGTTTTGGTTCCTTGCCGCTGTTGCCTTTGGCTTGCTTAAGTTGGGGACACTTGCTTGATATTCAGCAGTGTTTTTGATATGCCTGCATTGGCGCCGTTGCATGTGAACTGAGCCGAGCCGGACGATTACGTCACTGTTTTCTCCAGTGCTGATATACATAAATGAACTATTGATCTTTGCAACAGAAATGAATCAATAATATATAGAATAAGCTGCACAATGACACCATTTTTCTTTGGGAGAATTTTTTTTCTTATTATTTAAAGAAAATTATTTGCCAATTATTAATGTAAAGCTGCTTTGCCACAATTTGCATTGTAAAAGGCGCTATATAACCAAAAAAAAATTGCTCATTGTAAGTTAATGTTATAATGTATTAACTAACTTTCACAAATGAGACCTTATTGTAAACTGTTACTTTGACTTCAAAAGCCACTTTTTGTAATGTCCATTTCATGCTTGAGTTTGACACAATAATGTAATGAAATCTTATTTAGCAAACATTTGTGATTAATTTAATGAAGGAATAACATATCATGTAATTAACTCAAAGTGCTAAAGTGGAGTACAGTGGAGTGCCTTGTCATCACAACATGACACAATGCACTTCTGGTCACGTAGCGCTCGCCTGTGTCACCCTCCACTCTGACACGTGACAGGAAACTTGATCTGCACGTCCTCCATGGGAATGGGAAACAGACTGCAGGCTCTCCACACACTCCCCTTACTCCACGTCTCGCTGTGGGACACTCACCTCAATGTGAACTCACATTTCAATGTCAGTAATTTGACGCAATCTACAACAGACGTTTTATTGTGCGTTTTCTGAAATTGAATAATTCAACTTTCCAAGTTTTATGTTAATGTGTCAGTCTGTAAAGAATCTTACTCTGGTTGTATATTTAAATGACTTGGAACATCCAGGATATTTCAGTTTAAGGGCATTTTCGCTTTAGCATTTGATTGGACAAAAATTGGACACGCCCATGAGTGCAAGATGAGTCTCAAGAAAAACTCAGTACATTTTAAATGCCTTTTATCTGTTGATTTTGTCTTAACTAAAAGTTACAAAACAATACTAATGTTGATTTTAGAAGGTCCTGAAGCTACACATGGTGACATTGTTTTGGTTGTGTTTCAGCTCTGCTCCTCTGCGCGGGAGGAGGCACTGGTGTAGAGATACGAGAGGTTTCATCAGAGAGGACGGTCAAATAAATAATGTTTGTTCTTGTTGTTTTTGTCATTCATTGTGAAAATAAATGTTCAGCTTTATGACACCGACAGCCACTTTTCTCTGTGTAAGTATAATGTGACATGAACAAGCAGAAATATGAATCATTATTATACACTCTCGCATGAATATTTTGCTATTTCTATCCAAAAATAAAAAATAATAACAATAATAGCTATTATAGGTAAATGCGAACTACCTCTCATTAGAGGTAGAGAGAAAAAGTTGACATTTACTCATATAGTAATGTGTAATGTGTAATGTGCTACCAAAAATTTAAGGACATTTGAGAACAACTCAGTACCCTTTACATGATTCATCATCATCGTCATCAATAATATTATTCACAGTAGCAGTGGTGGTTATTAAATACTGCTATTTCAGTTTGTAGGAGAAGGCAAAATAGAGCAGTTTTAATTTCAAAAATGAAAGTAATAAGAGAGGGAGAGGGTGAGAGGTTCTCACTTGCTTCAGTGCTCTCAGGGTCAGCTGTTTGCTGAATGACGCACATTGAGCCCCAGTTAATATTGTACAGGAGGCATTGGCGTCTGACTGAGCATTCCATTACAGGCCTTTCAAGCTGAGTTCACTAAGCAGCTGTGCGCTGATTTAGCTGGCCTCTCTCTCGTTCTCTCTCTATGTCTAGCTGCCCTGAGATCAAAGTCTGGGTCATTTACCAACATTACAGAGAGGGGACATAATACAGATCAATGGCATGACATAGAGTAGCTCATTGCATTGCACAGTTTAAGTGGCCTAATTTGAACAGTTTGTTTTGTTCCTGTTTATTGTGCTATATTTTGTATATTGTGCATGAGTAGTTGACATAACGTGAACTTTTTTTGTTATCAATATCAATATATTTTTGGTTAAATATTGAGAATGTAGTAGGTAAATAATAAACCATTTCTTTATTTTCAAGCATTTTAATAACCCTTTTACCTTCACTGGTTTATTTTAAGCAGTCCTGCGGTGGGACAATTGCATTTTTCAAAGTACAAATATTGAACATATTCAGTGTCATGAAAAGGTGTGTATAACAATGATTAGAAAAAACAGGTTTATATATTTAGCATTGATAAATCTGATTTGTTTATACATTTTAACTAATGAAAAATTAATACGGAGCCCCTAAAGAGACAAGGTGGTGGAAATTAACATGAGGTAATGTTAATGAACGTTAACGTTAGTTAATGAAAATACAGTTGTTCATTGTTTGGTCATGTAACCAATGTTAACAAGATTTTAATAATGTATTAGTAAATGTTGAAATTAACATTAACAAAGATTAATAAATGCTGTGTAAGTGCAGTTCATGATAACTAAATTGTTAACTAATGAACTTTATTGTAAAGTGTTAACAAAAAATTTATATATATTTCAATGCATATGCGTTCTCTCGCAAAAGTTTTGCATTCCCCCAAGAAATTTTGTGTTTGTTGAAAAAAAAAAAATAAATAAATAAATACGGTAACACTTTACAATAAGGTTTCATTTAATAACATTATTTAACATGAACTAACAATGAATGATACATCTGTGGCATTTATTAATCTTAGTTCATGTTAATCTCATCATATACAGTTTTAGGATTGAAAGTTGTATCTGTTAACATCAGTGAATGCTCTGTGAACTAACATGAACGGGAACATTTTATTAACTAACATGGATAAAGGATAATAAATGCTGTGACAATATATTGCTCATTGTTAGTTCATGTTAGTTAACTAAACTGAAAAACTTTTGTGTTCTTTGCGAGTTTCTCGGGGAAATACATGCATTTTGAAAATAAGTTTTTATGATTTAAATCAAATCTATAGATAAAATCAATGACAATGACAATGCTAACTTACTGTATTTCTCAGAAAGGCAGTTCCAGTTTCTGAGAGACTACACCCAACCCAGTACTGGATGTTTCTGGTTAGTGATGCAGAACGTTTTTTCAACCTGTAAACCACACATTCTCCTTTAATAATCTCCAGGGGTGTCGTGGTGGGCTGTAAGAAAGAGTTATGCAACAGAGTTAATGGAATGGTCTCGTAATGCCTCCATTATCATAAAGGTTAAACCTCTCACTGTTTCACAACTTTGGTCAAAATGATTTTTGTGCTATGCTTTGTAAAAATTCACACTGCTACAAGATCTTGTGAAGCTAGATATATCAATCGCAACAAAGTGCTCTGAAAAGTAATAACAGTACACCAAAGGACTTTGATTTTAGTAAGTTGGACTTGTTGTTTTTCTGTTGATTCATGCCAACAGCATATAATGTTCAGCTTATGACAAGGAGATTATGAAGTGTTGAACAAACAGCTATTCGGAAAGTTCACACACTATATGAACAGATCATTTGGTCATTTGAACCTGTCTGAACTCTTGTCAGAGAAGCAAGTGACAATCTTATCCATCATATTATCATAAGCCAAAAGTGTCAGAATTGACCCTTCGCAAAGACCCGCCCCATGAACTGTTGCTATGTCCAACAAGCCATGCACTCTCACGCCACACAACATGTTCTCACACAGTGAAAAATACATCCCGGAGCAAAGAGGACACTGACATATGAAACAGTTTCATATTTAAAATACTGTAATTTTAAAAAAAAAAGTTTAAACAGTAAATAGCGTATAGTGTCTCTTTAATTTGTCGTGACAGATCGCTGGAGCTCCTTCAAGCGGCTCATGAACCAACATCTCTTCATTCTAGTTCATTTATAGCATCAAATAAACATGAATGAACATCAGAAGGAATGTTGTTTCAAGTGCGGAAAGACGTGAGTACACACAATTTTTCAAGTTAAAGTTCACCAAAGTTAATCTACTAACTCCCCTGACTGCTTCATTGGATGAAATGTCGGTTTCAGGGTCATGATTGGTCAGATCGCCTGTCAATCAAACTGCCGGCGACCATTGCACCTTTGACAGATTCTAGTGCATGACATATCAAGATTCCAAAAAAGAACTTCCATTCCACTAGACTGCATATCAAGTTTTTAAATGCAAAAATGCTCTGTGAACCAGCCCTTAAATGTATCAAGTTTGCTAGAGAAATATTTAAACTTTTAATCTGCCACAGTATTTGCGCACTGCTTTTGAGATGAAGATATTGAGGTTTCAGGCTTCTAAATGACTTTTTTAGAGGTTTTACAGCACATCATGCCTCTCTAAAATACTTTTAGATTCTAACTGGTCAGGTGTTCTGTACTCAAATATTTTTATTATGCCTTTTTATCATTCTCCCCAGTAGTGTGGGCTTTAGTTTGACTGTTGTCCAAATCCGGTTAGTTTTGTTTCTCTTGCATTTCCACTTACATAACAAGATCATTTCAACACAGTATTTCATGTATTTCTTTTATTTTTTTTTATTTGCTAAGTAGCCGTGGGAAATTGTGGAGTCAGCCAGTCATTATCTCACAATAAACTCCTTCAGTGTGACATAAGACTGACTCACATCAAGGTCTTGGTCACCCTTTCAGAGTTCATTTCGTGATGATGACCAGCTGAGTGCAGATTAGCTTTTACATGTTTGTCTTTGGAGTAAGTAAAGTCAAGGTCAATTCAAGTCAAGTCAAATGTATTTGTATAATGCTTTGTTAATGTTTATATTATCTTAGTATCTTTATTTAGTTGATGATATAATTTACATTTTGCTACAATTCAGTTGAGATTTGCAATAAGTATCACTTTACACGAGTGTACATATGGAAAGTTGGATGTACACGTATTTATAAATCCACATTAATATAAAGATCTGGGCAATAATATAGTTTTCTTTCTAGTTATTTTTTATATAATATAAATCTTTATTTTTTGTTTTATACAGGGAGTGCAGAATTATTAGGCAAGTTGTATTTTTGAGGATTAATTTTATTATTGAACAACAACCATGTTCTCAATGAACACAAAAAACTCATTAATATCAAAGCTGAATATTTTTGGAAGTTTTAGTTTTTAGTTTTAGCTATTTTAGGGGGATATCTGTGTGTGCAGGTGACTATTACTGTGCATAATTATTAGGCACTTTAACAAAAAACAAATTTATACCCATTTCAATTATTTATTTTTACCAGTGAAACCAATATAACATCTCAACATTCACAAATATACATTTCTGACATTCAAAAACAAAAACAAATCAGTGACCAATATAGCCACCTTTCTTTGCAAGGACACTCAAAAGCCTGCCATCCATGGATTCTGTCAGTGTTTTGATCTGTTCACCATCAACATTGCGTGCAGCAGCAACCACAGCCTCCCAGACACCGTTCAGAGAGGTGTACTGTTTTCCCTCCTTGTAAATCGCACATTTGATGATGGACCACAGGTTCTCAATGGGGTTCAGATCAGGTGAACAAGGAGGCCATATCATTAGATTTTCTTCTTTTATACCCTTTCTTGCCAGCCACGCTGTGGAGTACTTGGACGCGTGTGATGGAGCATTGTCCTGCATGAAAATCATGTTTTTCTTGAAGGATGTAGACTTCTTCCTGTACCACTGCTTGAAGAAGGGCTCTTCCAGAAACTGGCAGTAGGACTGGGAGTTGAGCTTGACTCCATCCTCAACCCGAAAAGGCCCCACAAGCTCATCTTTGATGATACCAGCCCAAACCAGTACTCCACCTCCACCTTGCTGGCGTCTGAGTCGGACTGGAGCTCTCTGCCCTTTACCAATCCAGCCACGGGCCCATCCATCTGGCCCATCAAGACTCACTCTCATTTCATCAGTCCATAAAACCTTAGAAAAATCAGTCTTGAGATATTTCTTGGCCCAGTCTTGACGTTTCAGCTTGTGTGTCTTGTTCAGTGGTGGTCGACTTTCTGCCTTTCTTACCTTGGCCATGTCTCTGAGTATTGCACACCTTGTGCTTTTGGGCACTCCAGTGATGTTGCAGCTCTGAAATATGGCCAAACTGGTGGCAAGTGGCATCTTGGCAGCTGCACGCTTGACTTTTCTCAGTTCACGGGCAGTTATTTTGCGCCTTGGTTTTTCCACAGGCTTCTTGCGACCCTGTTGACTATTTTGAATGAAACGCTTGATTGTTCGATGATCACGCTTCAGAAGCTTGGCTATTTTAAGACTTCTGCATCCCTCTGCAATATATCTCACTATTTTTGACTTTTCTGAGCCTGTCAAGTCCTTCTTTTGACCCATTTTGCCAAAGGAAAGGAAGTTGCCTAATAATTATGCACACCTGATATAGGGTGTTGATGTCATTAGACCACACCCCTTCTCATTACAGAGATGCACATCACCTAATATGCTTAATTGGTAGTTGGCTTTCCAGCCTATACAGCTTGGAGTAAGACAACATGCATAACGAGGATGATGTGGTCAAAATACTCATTTGCCTAATAATTCTGCACTCCCTGTAGTTTTATGTGAGTATACTGTGATTAAAGGTCTTTAAATATCATATAGATCAGTGATTCCCAAACTGGGGGTACGTGAGGTGACAGAGGGGGTACGCAAACAAAAATTGCTGAGTTTTGCCTTTTAGTTCTGCCGCCCGTTAAATCTGAGCATGTATTTCTAACAGGTAGTAAAAGGTCAAATAAATAACATCAACATAACGTTTCATCAACATCAAATTACGGTCAAAACTGACTGCATCCAACTGCAGCGTGCATATAATGGGTTGCGTGCAGAGTATGCTACCTTAGCAAATTGCTGTTCCCGACAATTGTAAAAGGGGTTTTAGCTCTTATCAGCATGAAGAACAAATATAGACAGATTGTGCATAGAGATCGATTAAGACTCAAACTTCGAAACAAAAGGGGTATCCGTGTGGGTTCTTATTTTTAATGCTGAAAACATATTATACGAGCAAGAATGCATTTTTTCCCAAATATCCACATGATTGCAAATGTGACACTGATTTTATACAGCAGTTCAACTAACAAAAGGGTAATATTAAGTGATGTACATTTTTTACATTCAGTATTGTTTGCTCTATTTTGGAATGAAATAATAAAATAAATAAAAAAATATAAATAAAAAAATAGTTCCAATGGAAGCCACAGCAGGGCTTCGTTTAACTCCGCTTTTAGACATACACTTGCAAACTTTCCTAAGCACTTCCCCTCGAGGGAATCCCCATTTTGAAGGCCATTCAACTTCGTCAAGTGGACGAGGGACGTTTATTTGGACAGACCCTTGACCACTCGATTTTGACAAAGGTAGTGAGTTTTACTCAACATGCATCACGATTTTAACATCTACAAGGCTTAATTTCCCCGCACCCCACACATCTCTAGTGCCTGATATTCGAGCTATTTTGACATTTAACCACATTAATTACTTAAATGTGTTTCTTTTTAACAGTTATAGTTTATTGTGTTGTTATCATTTCTGTGTATTTTTTATATTTTATATTTAATATAAATATATAAATATATTCATATTTAATATTTGTTTACACTAAATTTTTTTAACAGCCCAAGGATGCATACAGGGATATAGAATGGTGCGTAAAACAAATGTATAAACAAAAAACTATAAATTATAAATAAATAATAGATCAAGTGATCAAGGACTTAGGGCATTCCATTTAAACAAATTTCAAGAGTTCCGCCAGGAGTGGGCACTCACACAACGTAAGCAATGATGTACAGTTGTGTTCAAAATTATTCAACCCCCACTGAAATTGATTGTTTGGCCGGTTTGACATTGATTTTGATCATTCAGTCATCCTGCTTACAATTAAATCAAAGAGGCACGTGTAGGTCAGACAAATATAACATAACATTTATAATGAAATAACCACAAATGTCTTTTCTCTGCTCACATCATTATCAGTTTTATTCAACCCCCAAGTGACATTCAATCTTAATACTTAGTACAACATCCTTTTACAGTTATAACAGCTTTTAAACGTGAAGCATAGCTTGACACAAGTGTCTTGCAGCGAGCTACGGGTATCTTCGCCCATTCATCATGGGCAAAAGCCTCCAGTTCAGTCACATTCTTAGGCTTGCGCACTGCAACTGCTTTCTTTAAGTCCCACCAGAGGTTCTCAATCGGATTTAAGTCTGGTGACTGCGATGACCATTTCAAAATGTTCCAGCCTTTAATCTGCAACCATGCTCTAGTGGACTTGGAGGTATGCTTGGGATCATTGTCCTGTTGAAAGGTCCAACGTCTCCCAAGCCTCAGGTTTGTGACGGACTGCATCACATTGTCCTCCAATATCTCCTGGTACTGAAGAGAATTCATGGTACCTTGCACACGCTGAAGCTTCCCAGTACCTGCAGAAGCAAAACAGCCCCAAAGCATGATTGACCCCCCGCCATGCTTCACAGTAGGCAAGGTGTTCTTTTCTTCATAGGCCTTGTTCTTCCTCCTCCAAACATAGCGTCATCAGTCCACAGAACACTATCCCAAAACTTCTGTGGTTTGTCCACATGACTTTTGGCATACTGCAGTCGACTCTTCTTATTCTTTGGAGACAGCAAGGGGGTGCGCCTGGGAGTTCTGGCATGGAGGCCTTCATTACGCAGGGTGCGCCGTATTGTCTGAGCAGAAACTTCAGTACCTACATCTGACAAATCTTTTCTCAGTTCCTCAGCAGTCACACGGGGACTTTTCTCCACTCTACGCTTCAGGTAGCGCACAGCAGTCGAAGTCAGCATCTTCTTTCTGCCACGACCAGGTAGCGTTTCAACAGTGCCCTTTGCCTTGAATTTGCGAATGATGCTTCCTATGGTGTCTCTTGGTATGTTTAACATCTTTGCAATCTTCTTATAGCCATTGCCCTTCCTGTGAAGAGTAATCACCTCTTCTCTTGTCTTCCTGGACCATTCTCTTGACTTCACCATGTTTGTAACCACACCAGTAAATGTCTAGAAGGAGCTGAGTATCACAGTCATTTTAAAGCTGCCTAATTGGTGCTTATTAGGCTTTATTGCTGCTCCCTGACATCCACAGGTGCTTTCAATACCTGATTGAAAACACTTCAATGGACCTCTGTTCTTCAGAGTGGTAGTCTTTAAGGGGTTGAATAATTGTGTCAATGAAGAATTCACAAAAGAAACATTTACTACTGTATTACAAAACCAATTGATGTCATTTTAGTTGCATATGCTTCTTTAAGAAGTCCTTGTAGGATTTCATTCTGAATTCAATTACAAATGTACTCTAAATTCTCTAAAACCATTTACAGCATTGGGGGGTTGAATAATTTTGAACACAACTGTACATGCGAGTGAAGGAGACGGAGGGAAGTTCGCAAGGGAAGGGCATAAAAATTGGACTTAAACCTAAAGTGTGTTAGACCTAAAGTCTGCAGTTTTGAACAAATCATTTTAAAGTATTGAGTCAATGATTCAATGACTCATTCATAAATACAGCCACTTTCTTCATTACTGACTCACTCATTAAGGCACTGACTTACCGACACCTACTGGTGGTTTTCGTTTAAAATTTAAAAGTATACTTTCATTTTAGTATATTTAGTATATTTCTCTATTGAACATTTATATTTAAAACATTTATATTTAAAAAAAGTAGCCTATTTATAAAAGGAAAACTGCACTGGAAAACAATTTTAAAGGGGAAAATATTGTCCTTTAACGCAAAGGGTGTTACTGCAAAGTGGAAGAGAGTGGGTACACAGAAGGATGTTTGGGAAACACCGATATAGACTTTCCTATTTCTGTTTACTTTTACAGTACTTACCTGGACAGCTGAGAACAGACTAAAAGCCAACAGCATTTTTAAATGACTTTGAAGTGGTTTCTCGGAGCTTCCAGTCAAGGGCGACTAGCTGCTAGTCTCCCAGCGTTGCACTTCATGACCTTTGACAGAATCATCTCATCTCTCGCTCATACTTATCTCAGCTTACAATCTTGGCCGCAGCTTGTCCCTGAAGGGAAAGATAGAGCAGTGCAGTACCAAAATACCTCTGACTTACCTACCATACACACGACTATTGCACTCTATAACCCATGTAATATCATTACATCCCCATGCCTGCCTCATTAAAGACAGCAAACTTTAACCTGATACCTATCATATGCTATTGAACATCCCAAGAGATGACAACTGTTCAGCAATAAATGCATTCCTCCTCACTTGGATTGATTATTACATTGTTCTGTGAGATACAATAAAAAGCTGTTTAAAAAAAAGTATATATTACATGCCCTGACAAATACTAATAGTTTTCAAATACTAAACCTACTTGAACACCAAATTCTCTATAAATACCAATTAAACGAGGCTTGTCTAAATTTGTTTGTTGTGTCTTTAAAACCCTATTCATAAGGCTAAGAGGGTTAGTTCACCCAAAAAGGAAATTTCTGTTATTAATTACTCCCCCTCATGTAGTTCCAAACCCGTAAGATCGTCCATGAAAGGACCTTGAAAGAGGAAATAACATTGGTCTGTTGGAGGTCATAAAGCTCTCGGATTTCATTAAAAATGAACATGAAGGCTTTACGGGTTTGGAATGACATATTTTGGAATTTTCATTTTTTGCTGAACTACTCCTTTAAAGGCTAAGATAAGTTTCATTTGTTTATTTATTTTTGTCACTATAATTCCCGTACTTCAATTTTGTTTATTTCATAGTGTTGATTACTATATTCTATTAAAGTGCAGCATAGAAATAGAAATAATAAAGGAATGAGGCCTATTTGCATCATTCACGAAACCATTTTAAACCTCATTTGATCCATATTTCTAATTATGTTCATGTTCAAACATGCTAACAACATGCTTAATGGCCTATAAAAGTATGCTTCTTTTTGTTCAGCGCTGATGATAGATTCCAATTTTCCTGTCTTTTCTTAGCATTTCATGAATAATATCACATAGTGTTGTTCTAGTTCTGACCACATCTTTGCTGTGTACACTTGTAACAGCTTTAATGTTTATGAAATGATGAAGCACCAACTGATGCCTCTTCCTGGTAATTGATGTTTTTCTGCAGGACCACGTCATGAGATCAGCGGTTGATTTCTGAGAGATCTGGATGTGCTCACAAAGATATTTACGGCAGAGTCATCAATCAGAGTCTATGTGACAGAAGTTCTGACACGCTGTGAGCAGGCATTTGAGGTTGGAGCAGGGCATCCATTCAGAATGATTGGCATGGACCGCTGGCTTTAGAGCTGAACGTATGAGCGTGGAATTCCCAGCACAGATCAATCCGAGCTCTCTGGGCACACAGCCACCCGCGAGCTTACAGCTGGAGTGATGAGCGCACATGCACTGGAATGTGTTTATATGTGCTTTATCCTCCACTGTACCTGTGATCCTCTCCACAGAGACTGTCACATTAGATTATGTATTATGGACAGATGTGTTTCACGCTAATTGTTATGTTTCTGTTTGTCGCTCCGGTTTGAGTCGTTTACGGTCCACAAATAAATTTCATGTTATTCAAACTGGTTGTTGTTGTTGTTGTTGTCGTGTACCACTACAACAAATATCAGTAACAAAAAAATAAATCAGTATTTTGTCTGTTGAATAAAAAACCAAATACTAGACAACTACTGACCTTAGACAACGTTTTCAGAGAACATATCTTGAATTAGTTTTTCTTACACCACAAGATAATAGTTTTAAACTCAGAATTTAAAAAAAACTATTTTAGCAAAACAAAAATATATTCCCTGATATTAATCTTTATTTTGAATATTTTGTGTCTCATTGTCTCAATGTATTATTTTATTGATATTTTAGATTTTTTTATTCAAAAACTAGACAAAAAATACAAAGATGATAATATAGATTTTATTATTTTAATATGTAGCATTTTGTTTATATAATCCTCCTGATAACCTAATATATGATTTAATAGTAATGTGAAATCAATATAAGCAACTGGAAACGCAGGAAAATGTGAGGAAAAACACAAACACAGAGAAGTTATTTTCAAGAGGTGAATTTTTATTCAAATAAATAGCCACATAAATAAAACTATCTCTCATATACTTTCACACAGCCATGTACAATCACACATACAAGCAAGCAAGCACATCCGGAAAATATAACCAAAAATAAAATAAAACAGAATAGAATCTTTACAGTTCAGCATCAAAACATAGTGTTTCAAAAGTAACTACAGGCTCATGCCTGCAGTGGAAACAAACACTATTTTCAAAAGCAACTGTCATCATAAAGTGCATTACTGTAAAACAGCAAATGAAATGAAAGTATAAAATGGGGTGTTTAAACTAACAAAAGCATAATATACACACCTCTACATCTTTCTAATGTCCTAAAATCAAGCTTAAAATGTTTAACCACCACTGGATTTGTTCAGACAAAGGCACAAGTTTTGGTGGTGGGTGGGTGAAAAAGGAAAAGGGTGTTAACACTGCTTCTGACATTATCTTCAATAGCTTTACCTTCAACTCATCATCTTTTGCTGCACTGCTTTCAAACACTGTTGTTTTATGAGCCAATTTGAAAACAACACAGCACAGTTTTTTCTTCTTCAAAACTACAAGAAACAATTGCACAAATATGTCGAATTCACAAAGACAGACATGCAACAGGATCATTTAGGGCTATGAAAACAGCGCTTCAAGCAAACGGTGGAGCTTCAACAATGGTAACACACTGTTATTTCATACAAATTGCACACAAACCCTAAACACTTCTGAAATCTACTTCTAGCACCTAGTTTGTAAGCTAAAATAGAAAAAATATAAAATTCAACTGTATCGCCACAAGACGTATTCAGCTAAGTGTGTGTGCGTTTTAACCGAGAAAAACGTAAATGCATGGCCTTTCTGAGAAAGGGAGGACCTTTGCATTCTGAAAACAATTGCTTATGAAATATTTGTTAGCGAGAGGAGGCAGCTAATTCTTACATCTGAACAGTAAGACTGCTTTTGGGAGATTTGAACACGCTACACTTTGATAAAAGGAGAGCTTTTCACCGACATGACATCTTTCGGAAAAGTATGTTTCTCTTGATCTTCCCTGCGCTCTCTCTTTGGCTTTTCCTGTTATTTTAGTTTTGATAGTTCTGCTGTTCTACCAAGCTAGCCTGGATGCAAAGGCAATCTCTGTCATGAAGAGAACAAGCTGTACAAAATGCCCAGGCTCTTATTTCCTACGCTCATGCAGAGTACATCATTAAATGATCTTGTACATACAATCATTACAAATAGAAAAAAAAAGCATGCTCTAAAAAAAGAAAGAATAAAATAGCATTATCAGGCATGAAGTACCTTTTGCTTTCCTACAACAGCTTCCTCTCCTGGTTCTACATTTCAATGTGAAATATTGCACTATTCTCATATTCTTTGTTCACTGTAAAAAAAAAAAAAAAAAAAAGACATTGTAATGGGCCTAACTTACTCTCATACAGTGTGTGTGTTGAGATACAGCCTTCTGAGGTGAATGATCAGTTATGGAGGAGGTAGTGAACTGATGGAAGAGGAGTCTTGAGGGACCAAAACTGAACGGCTAGACCTGACAATGTCTCCTAATATCATTAAATCACTGGTAGGTGTCCTACATTTGTGTGATCATAATTGTCTAGTGTCTTTGTATGGATGTGACACAAAATGAAGCAGCAATAAAGTCATTGTCACAGACAGCGAAAGCTCAAAGACCTGGTCTAAGTGAACACTATGCAGTACCTCTTGTGCTTATATCTAGCTTTCCCCTCATACAAAGGAGCCTCTTCATTACACACAAATAATTAGAGGCATAGCGTGGCTAGTTTGCACACATTTTCACATCACAGATGAAATGACAGTATTTTTTTCTAGGTTTTGGAAGTTTAGGATAACTCAGATACTGCATTTTGTTTCAAGAATTGTCAAGAACTTCTAGGAAAGAAAACAAAGAGTCAAAATTAAAAAAAAATCAACAAAAAGCAATCAACTTTGGTCTTCTCTGGAGATGTGAAACACACACACACACACACACACACAAAGAAAGAAAGAAAATGCTCAAGACCTGAAAGGAAATCCTTGGAAAAATTTGTAAGGAAGACATCAGTGTCCTATTTTCATACTTGTATAGAGGATAAACAAGCATCTCTGACATAATAATTCGCGATTACGGAGGCCAGTTTTACATATGAGTGGACCCACTCGCAAATGGATGAAAACTCACGCTTCAGTTCCTTGTTCCGAGATCCGTCCTTTATTGCTGTGTGGATAGGAGGACCTGGCAAGGATCATGGGCTCAATGAAGAGGTTGGTTATTGCTTCTTATTGTCTCTGGTCATTCCAACCCATATAGATACGATCATGGAATTGTGTGTCCGGAGAGAGTAAAATTGTCTCTCCTTTGCATTAGAAAACTTTTGAAAGCATCAAAATGAGATGCCTTCTGGTTCTGATGCTCAACACCATTGTCCGCTGGCTCACTCTGGACTGAGAGTGGTGAAAACAGTCAGCAGCACTCTTACGATCTCTTTCAAAGTTTTTGCCTTCTTTACTTGACCATGACACAGCTGCTGAGTTGCTGCTTTTGACCGGCACAGACCAGCTCCTGGACATCAGGTTCTTGCTCAGTGCTGGTGCTCAGGCTCCAACTGCCCTGGTGTGGCAGAAGGGAGAAAGGCCCCTGGGACAGGATGGTGGGCTGGATCTGCAAGCGCTGTGGGGACTGAGGGTGGAGATGTGGTCGCTGACTGATGTGCAGACGAGCTTCAAGAAGATGGGCAGCAGATGCCACTGGAGACAGGGACGAGGAAGAGGAGTCAAGAGACTGCTGTTGTTGCTGCCACAGGTTGTGCTGAAAGGCGATAGAGGTCTGCTGGCACTGGGGGAGGATAGGCTGAGTCGGGGGGTTGGAAAAGAGGGCAGCGGGGGCGAAGAGGTTGTTGGAGGGAGGAGATGAGGGTGGGGACTGTGAGAGGAAGAGCACGGGTTGCTGAGACTGGACTTGGGGCTGAGGCTGGTGCTGGATCTGTAGCATCCTGAATGATGAAAGAAGAACAAAGTTTAGGCATATTCAAGAAATGCACCTCAGTGTTTCCCAACCATGTTGCCGGAGGCACCCCAACAGTGCGCAATTTGGATGTCTCAGGACAGGGAGTCTATTTACTGACCCATCCGTTTCAGGTCTTAGAGTCTCTACTAATGCGCTGATAAGTTGATTCAGGTGTATTTGATTAAAAGGAGTTAGAAAATGTGTAATGTGGGGTTGCCTCTGCAAACAGGGTTGAACCAATCTTCAGCATTCTGTTGTAGGTATGGATTTCTTCTCACCTCTGCTGGTGCAGAACTTCCTCCAGCATGCTGCGGCGTTCACGGGGGCCACTAGCGCTCTGGAGGCTTGAGGGAGGGCACATAGTTGGGCCAAGCGACCCACGGCTGCCTCTGGAGCATGAGGTCGGAGGGCACACCTGTCGCGCCAGACCTTTGATCTTGTTCAACCCCAGCAGGCCTTTTGCACGAGTGTTCTTCCTCAGCTGCTGTCTAAACGCTTTTAGTCCTACAGAAATAATCACAGTCCAGTTAGAAATCTTTTTAAGCCATTTAAGATATTTCAACAATAGGTCTATGATGTAATTCTTGGCACATGTGTAGATTTTCCCTTTCGGGTAAACTCACCCTGTGTGAGGGAGGTGTCTGAAGCCCTACGCCCCTCCTGGAAACTGGCTGCAAGCATGCTGCCTTGGTTCTGCAAGAGTAGGTTGGAGGAAAGAGTGAGGGTCGTTCCAGCAGGGGCTAAGGGCCCAGGGCCAGTACCAGAGTTGAGCAGGGATGAAAGATCCTCTACAGCAGTGGAGAGAGCTGGGTTGGGGTTTGAGGAGGACTTCAGACAGCTGTCAGAGGAAGCACCGTCGGAGGGGCTAACAACAATACCTGAGAGAGCACAACAGATGTAATTAACAACCAGATCTGTGCATTAAATCCTAAACGTCACCATATTATTAACATTGCACTTACAGGGTGGACTGCACTGGTGGAATCGAGCGGAGACCTCTGCTAGCGTATGCCTTCGGGAGGTTGTGCTGGGCAGATGGGGCAGCTGGACCTGCAGCATCCCTTCTTCCTCCTCCAGGTCATGAGGTCGCACCTCTTCACTTATGGTGGTCTCCAGCAGGCTGTTGGGGAGATGGATCGGTTCCACAGGAGCCCGTTCAGACTGGCCTCCACCGGGCACACCACACGCTGAGGAAGGGAGGGAGGCATTCACATTAGCCACTGCCTGTCTCTAATGGAGGAGGGGGATTGGGGGTGCACTGCATATCTGTAATATGAAACAGGACAGGGAGTCTATTTACTGAGCCACTAGGGTCTAAAGCAGAGGTGGGCAGCTCTGGCTCTCGAGGTCCACTGTCCAGCAAAGTTTAGTTCCAACCCTAATCAAACACAGTGACCTTGATGAACTTGCTTTGTATGTGTGTTCAGGGTTGGAGTCTGCAGGACAGTGGACCTCAAAGGGCCAGAGTTTCCGGCCCCCAAATCTTGGGAGGAATTACGTCAAGCTCAGGGGAAATACTGACCTGAAACAGGCCTCCTTGTTCACATTCCATCTCTGAATGGACAGGAGTGTTCACCTTGGTGGTGACGGGGAAGGCTGAGGTTCTGAAGCTGTCAGATGATTCCAAGATCACCTTGAAAGTGAGATGGACAGAGGAACGGATGAGTTAGCAGAGGGACATTTCATCTTAAATAGGAGATGTTCTTGACCTCGCTTCAACACTCACCTCTGGGGTGGAGGAATCGGATGCTGTCCTTGACCTCTGATTCCAGGCCCCGCATTGCCGGCTCAGTTGTTGGCTGCGGTGCTCCTTCACTCTTTCTAGCAGCAGGTAATAGATTGCTGAGAAATGGTTGTAGCTGCTATTCTGGAGAGACTGTGGAGAGCAATTGACAAACTGTTTTAGACACAGTGGTTATACTGAGTGTCACAATAACAGGTGTAATGAAACACAGCCAGTCTGCATCAAGAATTAACTTCTTAAGGGATTTTAGAGAAAGCCAAAAGCAACATATGGCAGCTTTCAAAACAGAGGCTACTATGTTTATCCTTTTGGTGCCAACTGAAAAGCATATTTAAAGCTACAGGAAGCTAGATAGGGTGTTACTTTTATTCTGAGGTGACAAATCGACAATTTATGTCCAACAGGTATTAACCCTCGCCCTTCCCTGCTGGAAATGCCAAAGTGTGTACTGTTGGTAACAACACTGTCCCTTTTCTCACCTCCACAGTTCTCTGTCTGTCAATGCCAAGGGTCTGCATGATGCCTAAGACGGGCTCACTGTAGTCTCCCAGGTTGGAGTTGTAGTCAGTAAGGGACAGGGAAAGGGTCTGGTGGGGTGCGCTGGGATCTGCAAGCATCCATCGATGCTGCTTGATCTGAGCAACACTGATCCGCTTGGCAGGGTCAACCACCAGCATCTTACGAATCAGATTTTCACAGTCTGGCCAAGAAGATAAGGAGGTTTTGGTCAAAAATGTTTTATTTATTTACGATGCAGAAGCATTGTACATGAACAGAGGGAGTGTAGAGCTGTACCTTGTGACATGAAGAACGGTATTCTGAATCGGCCCTCCGTCACTCTTTGTCTCAGAGCCGGAAGACTGTCCCCATCAAAGGGCAGAGACCCGCACACCAGCACATACAGAACCACACCTAGACTCTGTGAAAGACAAACATTTGGAACATGTATTAAACTAGATTTGCATCTATACAGTGCCGGCAAGGCAGCAATGAACAGTGTTATACTACGGTATAGAATATAATATTATATTATATGGAAATAGGTGCAAGCTAAAAGAAGAGTTGCTATTTAGAAGGCAAAAAATGCGACAACGTCTTTACTATTGGTTACTTTACTAATCCTGAACAGAGTTTTGGTTTTCAAGCACTGTATACAATATACTTTTAAATTTTCATCATCATAAATTCAGCATTATAATTTCATATTCATCAGCTGTGTAAGATATCAGGTGAAAATCAGAATGATGAACATACCCAAATGTCTAACTGTGGCCCCTCATACTCCTTCCCCTCAAAGACTTCTGGGGCAGCATATGGCGGGCTTCCACACCACGTGGAGAGAGGTTCCCCGGCATTGTAGAAGTTTCCAAATCCAAAGTCTGGAACGAACAAAACTGAAATGAGCTCTTTGTTTAGGAAAAGACTGATTACTTAAAAAAAATTGCTTCAGAATGGTGTAAATTCCTGAAATTAAATTACATAATGAATGACTTGAGTCGGTACAAAGAAGCAGACCACTGTGATTACTTCATTTTATTTCCAATCATGTCTGTGAATACAGAAATTACTTTCTTTTTAAAACACTCAAAGTCTGGCACTGGGAAGGGTTTATGAGCAGGGCACATCAATTTGTGAACCGTTAAAAGCTTATTTTCTCTGCTCACCTGCCAGCTTGATGTTCATGTTGGCATCTAGCAGCAGGTTTTCAGTTTTGAGGTCCCTGTGGACTATGTGGTGCCGGTGGCAGTAGTCCACCGCTGTCAGAATCTGCCAAAACTTCTTACGAGCCTCGTTTTCACTCATCCTTCCATTGGATGTCAGATAGTCTGTAAAGAAGAGGAAGGCTTAGGAAGGGAGGAGACATGGCCTTAAAAACACCATATAAAGACGTAACCAAGCCGACGTTTTATCTGGGGAGCCAGCCATTGTTATTTATTAAAGGCTAA
Source organism: Opsariichthys bidens (assembly GCA_037194245.1). Taxonomy (NCBI): domain Eukaryota; kingdom Metazoa; phylum Chordata; class Actinopteri; order Cypriniformes; family Xenocyprididae; genus Opsariichthys; species Opsariichthys bidens. Next base: position 29,452,644 of record CM074281.1, on the reverse strand, counting down.
GTATATGACAGGTGAAGAGACAGATCTGTTATATATGTATTTAAATCCCTAGGTGGTGAGGACAAGCAGAGGTACAACAGCTTATCCCTTTCACACAGTTACATAAAGCTTGAAAATCCAACACCTGTCTTGCTCTGTGCTCACTCACTGACTCACTGCTCTGACGGCAGTGTTGATCTAAATAATTCTTTCCCCGTCAGACCTCATTATCCACAACAACTGGACAAGAGGTTTTGGGAGAGGCGCAGGCGTCAAAAACAATAGACGTCCCTTCAATCTTTTCACAGATTACTTAGTCATTCATTTACAAAAGTGTTCCCACTTACCAAACATTTCTCCATTTTTTGCGTACTCCGTCACAATGTACAGCATGTCTTTGGTCTCCATGACCTGTAAAAACAAAAACACCATAGAATTATACAAAAACACTAGCTTTCAAATGAATGAACTACTATTATTATTATCACGTTTTGCGCATGTACTTTGACACTTTCCCTTATACATTCATGGAAATTTAAATCTAAAACTTGGACATTTTATGCATCGCCAGCCCAACTACCTGATCTCAACTTCTCTTTCAAACCAAATTTCCTCTTTCTGTCAACTTTTTTCATAGCTCTTGTCGTTCACACAGGACAGGTTAGTTTTTAATGACATGCAACATTGCTTGAGAATGCAGTAAAGCATTTCCTGAATGTCCTGAGCACATATACATACACACGTCTGATCCATAACTGCCACCGTAGCAGCCAATGGCAACTGAAACTTTATCTTCACCAGCCCGTTTCTTATGAATCATGGAACATGACATATAAGACCTAGTTTGAGCACAAAGGCATGCAGTGGCACAAAAGGAACGGCAATTCAACCACTAATAGCGTACAAATCATAAAAGAGAAGGGTGTATGACGTCCTCACCCTTTATAAGAATGTCACGTAAGTTCCCAGGAGAGGCCTGAGGGAGAAACACTAAACGCTTGCATGTTGCGCTACCAGAAAGAGTTGCACAACAGGTTCTGTGCTGTCCTCTTTTTCTATCACTGAGAAACCTGTGTAATCATCCATACACAGGCTCAGACACTCGATACTTCAGGCTAGTGCGCAACACGCCGTGTAATGACCCACATAGTCAGGCTGTGCAACAGCAGGAAAAGGGTCTTTATCTCCTGATAAACCAAACATCCAAAAAGTTCAGCCTTTAATGTCAACCCAGAGGTGCCAATGATGTCATTGCTTCCTTAGAAACCCCAGCCTGTTTGTCCCGTAGAGACGTCTCCCTCCGTCACTACACCAGAGGGAGATGAGTGAAGGAAACTATTGATAGTTTTGAAGAGAGTGTGTCGGAAGTGAACGAGAAGCTAAAGGCTATAAAAGGACTGTTTGTACAAGAAACAAGTGGACGGAAACAGTTTATCACGAAGGGTCACTAGTTCCACGTTTTTCATCTCAAAGGGTTTCTCCTTTAAATAAGCAGGGCTTTAGTTATGAAAGGAGAGGTGCATTTCAGGTTATCTGACACCAAAATGAGCTGAAAATCCAGGATGCTTTTGTAAAGGATTCTTACTGATATTGCAGGCTCATATGTTGGATGACATTTAATGAAAGTATGCTGAAGGAAAGGCACATATCAAACTAGATACACTGAAACCTTCCACCTCTTACAAATGTGAGGGGTCAGATCCAAAGCAGTGAGCTGAGATGTTATTCCCAAGGATTTTAGGTTCTCGCAATCTCCGGTATAATCCGCAAAATGCTAATCTGAACAAAACAAACTTAAATGGTACAGGCTATGAGAGCAAGAATGTTCTGATGCTTTAGCACCCCGTACTAGCCTGCCACTGTTTACATGAAAGTGTGAGCCAAACTATGGTGACAAAACAAGCCCAGGGATCAACTCAGATTGTACTTCTTAGAGATTTTCCTCATTAAAGACAGCTGGCTTCACGTGACTCTGCAGACACATTGCACTTGGTTGGAGATTTAGATCCCGTATCCTTATGTCCCACACACTCTCTGCCCTTCCGTCTCTCATTCCCAGGCTAAACCAGACATTTTGGACACAGATTAGTCCAATATAGTACTATTTAAACCCAATATATCACTTCAAAACAGTCTCAAATCTTTATTTGCATTACAAAAAGTGCTTTTAGGCTTACTTTAAGGATTTATTTCTTCTTCTAATCTAGTCTAATATAACTCATTTCCATGTTTTTTCTGTCACATATATTTTTAATTCAATAAAACAAGGTGATCCGATGTGTTTTGCAGTGTAATGCAACGCACAGTTGCTATGCAGAAGCGAGACGTAACTTCAGTCTATTTATACTTTGCATGATAACCAGATGTACTTCCAGGGAAGAACACCTCACCATATGCGTGACCAACACTTAGACATTCACTCAACATTAAACCACACTCTCTCAATGTCACTGAGCACGCTAAAATACACATCAGTTTAACTGACATTAATCCAGTCAAGTCTTTATAATTATAACATATCATTATGAGCTTTACAAATCCTAGAACTTACCTGATAGAGCTTTATGATGTGAGGGTGATTGAGCAGCTTCATAATCTGAACCTCCCTGTAGATTTTCTCCAAGTTGGCAGAGTTCAGTCTTGTTTTATCAATTATTTTAATTGCAACCTGCATGGAAATCCAATAAAATGCACTTAGTTTATGCAGAATTCATTGAACATAATTCTTATTGTTATTGGCCGATTTGAAGGGATAAAAACATATTATATATTGAGGCAATGCAGGAGTCTTACCTGTGTTTTCGTTACTTTGTGTCTGGCCAGCTTCACCACAGCAAAGTTTCCCTTGCCAAGGGTTCGGATGATCTCATAGAAGCCGACCTGCAGAGGTCTGGTCTGAGCACAACTGGACAGAGAGCCCGTGCGGCTGTCCGTCATTATAACCATGATGCCGGGTTTGTGTGAATAACTTTATTTTATCTGCGATAAACCAAAAATAGTAAGTTATAAATGTGCAATAATAATACAGAACAAATTTACAGTCATAATTATTATTATTCGTTAGCAATGATTCTTCACAAAATAAATCAATAAATCCAATCTCCTACTAACATTTTACGGTAACACTTTATTTCACAATACATATGTTACATGTAAGTACTACAGTAATAACTAGAAATTATGCAATTAACCCTAAACCAAACCCTCATTCCCATAGTAAGTACATTTGTCACTACACAGTACCTAAATGTATAATTACACTGTAATAACCCCTTTTATTTTTAAGACGCACTGACCACACATTTCCAGCTTAAGTTAATTGGAATAGTCATTCCAATTGCTATATAAACCTAAAACTAATCCCACAGTGTAGGCTCACAAGTAAAAGCAACGTCCATAAATGTCCTTGAAATGATGAGAAATGTCAAAATATAAACAAATAAATACAAACAACTAGCTATATATCATATTTATATCTGTTAGACATTCATGCGCGTGATGTGAAAGTAACAAAAGCAAGAATGCGCTTACCTTTAACACATGAATAAAATCCACCTCCTTCCACAGTACAAATGCTTTTTAAGTCTGCATGTACAATTCATTCCTCATGCAAACTTTGAGGGGGGAAAAAAATATGCTTTGCTTTGTTTTATTCAGTCTTGAAAATAGTTCCTATGTACAACGATATACACTTTTACGGAGCGCGCTACTATGTACAAGGTGCCGTTCCGGCCACTGAGGCTCCGCTCTGAAGCAGCTCTGCTGGCATGAGACAAGCGCTACAGGCTCATGGTGTGATGAGGGACTCCGCCTCCTCCCCCTCTTGCCATAACAAACTCATACCCGCCTCATTAACGTCACACTCGCGTCAGAGCTCGGAGCGGGGCGCGAGGCCGGGCGAGCGCACAAGGCAGAAGTTGCCGAGCAACGGTGCGGGTTCGTCGTACGGTGACGCCAGTGCTGATGGAGGGGTTGCTTGGAGATGAGGTCGATGACGCCAGTGGCAGAGATGTGTCGCCGCTCTCAAGCTGTTAGTGTTATGTGGAGGCTCTGAGTCTGCTCCACCTGCTGGAAGGCATGCACACTCCGCGCGCTCTCGAGCAGCTGTCGACTTGCTTGACATGCTTGTGTTATTTGAGGAATACAAAGATTGAATTATGATTCTCGTGTGTGGACGCAAATTAGTATGCCTGTTTGTTTAGCCTACCTCTATGTCCACCCCAACTATGTATTTCCATCTGGAATTTGTGGAATTCCTCATGGCAATTCACTTCTTTTTTTTTTTTTTTTTTGGTGATCAATTTGATAGCTTGATAAAATTCAGGGAGTATTTGTCCCCACACATGGCTATTAAAACTCTAGTTTACATATGCGGGTGAAATATAATTGTTTTTTCACTTTCTACATGGCTTACATAAATGTCCGTACATAGACTTTTATCCATATACTTAAAGTTCAGTTAGGCTTTTCATTTCATTTCATTTCCTGAAGGCAATTTGCTTGCAGCATTTACACAATAAGAACGAACATTAAATATCGAATTTAATTTCCTCCCAAAAGTTTGAATTAGAATTTTAATCTAATTTATTTTAGGAATGTGTTTTCATTGACAAAACTCGCAGCTTTAGAATATGCATATGCATTTTATATTCCATGTCATATTTTCCCAAATATTACATTTGGTCATTACTAATACTGAATAAAGTATTTTACAGCCAGCCACACCTATGTGGAAAACCTCCCTAAAAGAACAGATTTGACTTTTTCAGCTGCACCGATCAGTTCCATCATAACAACTCTCTTAGGATTTTTAGCATAATGGATTTGACAATGTTAATATGTATTTGGTCCTGGTGGAATAGATCTGCTATGCTGCAGCTGCTGCAGAGCGCTAGTGCCAATACAACACTGATACGCTGCTGTGGGCAAGTAAGACATAATACTGCTGCAAAATTAGCTATTGACCCTTTGCCTGCAGTTTGATTGACAGGCGATCTAACCAATCATAACCCCAAATCCACTATTTCGTCCAATAAAGAGGAGTTAGTAGATTAACGTTGGTGAACTTGAAAAATTGTGTGTACTTTCTGCGCTTGAAACAACATTCCTTCTGATGTCTATTCATGTTCATCATAAATGAACTTGTATGAAGAGATGGTTAGTTCACGAGCCGCGTGAAGGAGCTACAGCGATCGTTCACGACACATTAAAGAGACACTAGATGATATTTATTGTTTAAACTTCTTTAAAAAATTAGAATATTTGAAAAACGAAACCTGCTTTGTCTTGTCTGTCGAAATAGCAACGGTCACTAAAGGAAGGCGTGTCTTTGCAAAGGGTCAATTACCAGTAGCAGATCTATACAGGTGGAGCTAGGGAAGGAGGAGGGCTTCAGATGAGCTTTCCAGCAAACTGCTATAGCAAACGCTAACCAGCTATATACATGTTGCGGATTGGCTGTAGATGTGACAGGATCCAATCAGCTTAAACAATGTTAATGTCATCAGGTTGCGTCAAGGACCCACCAGCCTGTGCCATATAGAGTTTCATGACAGAACTTGGTATATATAAAGCCATAGATGGTACTTGATGTTAATCCCAATGTTTTTGAAATTACGTTCAAAAGGCACAATTGCATTATTTTCAAGAACAAGATGCAGATATGAATATACATATTGAAACCTGCAGTGATATGTAATGCACAATTTTGTTCTTAGAAAACACCACTCACAGGACTTACAGATTTGAGTCTCCTTCTCAAAGTCAAGGTTGTGAGTAATATGTTCCGCAGCTCAACAAGAGAGGGAGGGGTGCATCCATTCATTGTGTATGCACAGCACCGATCTATATGACAATGCTGAATGTCCACAGAGAGAACATACCGCATTGGCATTATCATTTCCCAGAGATCTTACACGTGCACACAAATATGTGCACACACAAGCTTTTGCTTGCAAACCCCTCCCTGCGGACACACAATCTCATTCATGCATGTACACACACACACACACACACACCGATGCATTAGATTTATGCCTGAGGCAACCCCACAGAGGACTTTAATGGCCGATACAGATAAATATCTACTGGTAATTGGTGTGTCCATACTGAAAAAGACCAGAAGACTAATATGATGGTAGCAATACATCACACTGCATGGACGTCAGTTGGAGCAACAGGATCATAAAATACATGCTTATTTGTCATGGAATGAAACATGTGTCATTACCCACATTATTATCAGGTGTAATGTTTCACTTTCTGTGACTTCAACTCATCTGTCAAACAGATGATGAAGATTATCTTCCAGAAAAAAAATTAAAATATGTTTCAGATTAAGGGCATTCAAGCAGCTCCATAATTCATAGATCAGACATTACTGCTTCCGATTCCTCAAAAAAAGACAGCAGATTCTGTCCTAATACGCAAAATATGTCTCTTTTGAATCAAATAATGTCATCTCCTGTGTTTTTCACATATTTTACTATTTGCGAATACACGAATTGCAGGCTGATGGGTTGCGGAAAGCACCTAAATTTAATTTTTCACTCAAGGCGTAGGATGGGGACTCCTGTTGGTTTTGATATCTCTGAAACAAAAACCCAAAATAGAATCTTCACATCGTGACATTAATGAGGGGTCTCCCTCAAAAGCGGATGACCTTTCAGAAACAGAGGACACGCCGCCCACGCAAAAGACTATGAGAGTCTCCGCCGGAGTTTCTTGGTGTTGGTGGTGAGACATTCGACACACTCAACAACACACAAACTTTTCCGCTCCGTTTCTAGCGGTGTCAAAAAGTTTTCTGAGTCATATGGTGGAAATAGACTGAGAGAATAACAAACAAGACACTGGACAACTGCAGAAATGCCAAAGCATCACTAGAAGAATAGGAAAAGGGGAATGAGGTAGAAACGGCTGATGGGGGACGCAAATCAACACAATGCCTCCTCCACAGACCGAGGAAGAGAGGTGAAAAAAGCAGGTCATCCCACGCTGCTGGTTAATCTTTGCTCAGCTGGAGGAATGCAAACACAATGCAAAGAAATCAGCTGAGTCAAATGTCATATACTTTCACCTGACTTTACCTAAAGCATCAATGCCGCACAGCCCTAAAGGTCACATGCTAGCAGTGGAGCTTCGCCGGACCACACTTACCGCACTTGGTTTGCATTGCAGATGGCTCTAACCCAACCTGTTTGCATATCTCTCTGCTTTGAATGTAAGCTTACTTTGATATGATCCTGTTTGTTATGCAACCTATCACATGATGCCACCTGGGCTCTCCTCTAGACTCTTAACCTTGAGTGATTTAATCCTAACCGACATTTGGGTCATTGCAGTTATTATATCAATTCTCAAATGAGACTTTTTCGGAGAAACTGTGCCCATGTCAGCCTGAAATGCCATTTGCAAATTCCATAAGCTGACATCTAACATTATCCACCAAATGAAAGGAATTTAAAATGCACAATAAGATGCATTATTTAGTTGAAGAACAGGAAAATATTCATAAGCTCTCAGTCTCGGTAGCATAAAACAACAATGTAAAACTAATATATTACACTTTAAAGTGCCTCCACTGCTGAAATAATGCACATGTTCTGGAAATATTTTGCTATAATATATTCATTCTATTGTCAGTAGTTTTAAGAGAAAATCTCAATGGCGACTTTTTATGACTAAAGCCAAAATTGAATGTTGAATGTGAAACAGGGGATTGAGGTAATAGTAATCAAACACATAAAATATTTAAAAATGTAAAATGATAAAATATGATGATCAGAGTAATGGTTATAGATGCACTATATTGTGTATAAGTCAATGTTTTTATTTTTTTCAGTTATTTCTGCTCATGAAAAGTGGATATATATACAGTGTGCAATCATTATGAGGTGTTCCGAATGAATGCCACATAAACCCGAGGAAAAGAAGTGTCTTTCTTAGAAATGTAAAGAAACACTACATGCATAAAAGGTGCATTGAAAAAATCCTCAATAACAAACGCAAATACACACACAGATGTCTTCTAAATAGAAAGGCCATTGGCATGGGCAATGATTCATAGAACACCTGGCAGTTTCCTTGAGACATCATTGTGAAGATTATGGCCCAAGAGAAAGAAGCCTGAATAAAGCAGTCGGTGATAAAAAAGCTGTTTAGTGCTTTCACTAATCTTATTAACTTACTTCAGTTGTCTAAAAAGCGTTTTAGCTGTGAACTGTTGATAATTAACCACCCGGGGCCATACTGGCCACTCCATATTGCTTTGCAAACATCTCACCCAATCAAAACAGACGTGTTGACATTTAAAACAATCACTGTTTACTCAAAGCCATAGAATGAGCATTCTGTCCAAGTCATATTTTCATATTATCCAGCTACACCCTATTTACCTTCACTTTTTTGTGTCATAAAATAATGAAAGGCTGTCATCTTTGTTTTTCATAACTGCATAATAAACATGCACGACACATTTTGTACATTTTTCAAATGGTAATGTTTGCGAAACGAATGCCATCACAACATCATAGCATTTGCCACCCTGTTGTTTGCAAATTCCTTGTTCTTGTACGTCATTTGTCACCACAGTATGATAAATTGCACTCACATTCAGCTACTGATCTACAGAGCACGAACATGTTTAAAGTCTTATCATACCAGAACTGTAGAAACTATGTTAGGAGTGGCAAAATATCACAAGCCTTTGTTAGCACATGGCATTAACTCTTTCCCCGCCATTGACAAAATTTTGAGGTAGGAAGTACTTCTTCTGAAAGAGCAGAAAATCTCGGGAAGAAAACACAAACGAAAAAAGGAGCAGAAACAAGTGATAAAAGCACTGCTAATGCACATTGTAAAACACAAATTTTCTCAGCTTTTTGTTTTTTATATACATTAATAGAATGCATGAAGCTAGAATACTTTTTCTTTGTTTTGATATTGTATGTTCAGATATTAGTACAACAAAATTTTAAATATAAACAGGCCATTCAATTTTGATGAAAATAAGTTGCAGGGATAGCACTGCATTTTACAGTGTCATTGTTACATATGTTACATGTAGTTACTATAGTACTAACTATAAATGATGTAACCATGCAGATTTTGCCCCCCGTTGACTACCATAGTAGGGAAAAACAGGATCTTCCACCTGCGATCTTTCTTTGTGTTCAGCAAAACAAAGAATTTCATGTAGGTTTGGAACTAATGTTGAGTAAATGATGACAGAATTTTCATTTTTGTGTGTTAACTATCCCTTTAAAAATCCGTTCCTATTTTGCACTGGTCTATAATGATGGTCTACAAATTACGAAAAAATAAAAAATAAATAAACAAAAAAAGATCCCTTGAAATCAGGGTTTTCTATGGAAATTACCACAGATTTTTGTGATTTTTTTTTTTCATTTTTATGAAATACCACAACAGCAACCACCATTGTTAACCTTACATAGTCATACTGAAATATGACTCCCACTGAATTAGCCCACATTAGCTATTGATGTCAGAATACTTCATTGTTTTCTGTGTTATCATCATATTCATTGTTATGTAATAACCACTGTACATTATTATGGAGTCTTTCCCGTTCTCGCATAAAGACAATCCAGTTTAAAAATCGGTAACTACCACCAGGCTAAATGTGTTTATACACTGTTGAGCCCAGTAAAGTGACTGTATAATGTTACAAAAGATCCATATTTCAAATAAATGTCATACTTTCCACGAAAATATTAAGCAGCACAACTGTTTTCAACAATGATAATAATATGAAATGTTTCTTGAGCAACAAATCAGCATATCAGAATGATTTCTGAAGGATCGCGTGAGTAATGTTGGTGAAAAATTCACAGGAAGAAAATAAATATTTAAAATATATTCAAACAGAAAACGGTTATTTTAAATTGTAATAATATTCCACAATATGACATCAAATAAAGCGTCTTTTTCGAGCATAAAGGACTGACCATTAAAGACCCTGAACTTTTGAACGATATACTATCTAACTAATCTGAACCAAAACAAACTTTTATCTGTCGTATTTGTGCCAGACCTTTCCAGTCCAAGTGTGCATTTTTGGCCTGAATAACCTGCAAAGTAGACCAGACCTCGTGGCGATAGTCAAAAATGTGTCTACGTGCAAATGGACTCTTGTTTAAGTGCGGTTGTGATCTAAAACTATTGTGGGGATGATTAAGAGAGAGAAGAGGGGAGGAGAGAGAGAATAGAGAAGCTTTTCTTCTTTGACTGATTATTGACTTTGTTTTCCCACTGTCTGTTGATTTTGGCAGCTACATCCCCACCTCGTGAGTTTGGACGTCAAAGCATAATTTTCAAAGAAGTCTTTTTACGAACAGCAGCACTGACTATTAGGAGCTCGTGTCCTCAGAACTGAACGCAATGAAATGTTTATGGAACACATATACATGTACATGCACACAAACAAACAAACACAGACAAAGGAAGAGCGTGTTTGAAGAGGGTACATTATGTTTCTGAATGCCTGTTTGGCGAATGCGTCAGAGTTCAAAGTTCATGCCGTCTGCAGGGTTTGTCAGGCAAACATACGGTCATTTCCTGTAACCCAATCATCTCTGCTGTGTTAATCAATGAGCCATCAGCTAAATGAGAGGCAGCTCCAAATATATATGGATTACCCTCTCAATGAATCAATACCTTGACGTATATATTTCAAACTATGCTGACAATACATTTGATGCTTCCTTGCCGTAATTGTTCCCTAAAATCGCCACGTGTATTTGCTTTTTTTGATCTGAAAACATGAGTTCTTCTGTGTTCTTGAGAGTATGCTATAACAGAAAGAAGATTATGTTCTGCAGATAAGTAAAACATGTTTGTGGTGGGCAGTGTAGGGTCAATAAATCACAGACAGGTTTGACCGAACGGGGCTGGTGGCCAATGTTGGGGACAGGAGTATTAAGAAGCAAAGCTGATCATTTTTCAGTAGCGTGACAATAGCTCAGCTGTTTTCATGCGAGTGCAGATTTGAGATTTTTCTAGTAACAAGCAGCAGTGTATATATGTCACATTGTAGCTTTACAGATAATAATCAAACACGCCTTCCTAAAACGTTCTGTTTCACCCATGACACATTGAGCCGCTGGAGTCATTTAGTGAATCAGTATGAATGATTCATCTGAATGAACTGGTTCTCTGAGGCATTTGCCTATGTTAGCAAAATATATCAATGTTTATTGTAATAATTTTACAAAACAATCTAATATTTAGTCAGTCACTTTTGTTTTCTAATCATCCCTAATGTTTGATAAATTATGTTTTATTGCATTAATGGTGGTAGTGGTGTTATTTGATCTGTTCGTACAGGTGCTGCTCATATAATTAGAATATCATCAAAAAGTTGATTTATTTCCCTAATTCCATTCAAAAAGTGAAACTTGTATATTACAGTCAATCATTACTCACACACTGATATATTTCAAATGTTTATTTCTTTTAATTTTGATGATTATAACTGACAACTAAGGAAAATCCCAAATTCAGCCTCTCAGAAAGTTAGAATATTACTGAAGACCAATACAAAGAAAGGATTTGCCAAATGAAAAGTATGAGCATGTACAGCACTCAATGCTTAGTTGGCGATCCTTTGGCCTGAATTACTGCAGCAATGCGGCGTGGCATGGAGTCGATCAGTCTGTGGCACTGCTCAGGTGTTATGAGAGCCCAGTTTGCTCTGATAGTGGCCTTCAGCTCTTCTGCATTGTTGTGTCTGGCATATCGCATCTTCCTCTTCACAATACCTCATAGATTTTCTGTGGGGTTAAGGTCAGACGAGTTTGCTGGCCAATTAAGAACAGGGATACCATGGTCCTTAAACCAGGTACTGTGTGCAGGTGCCAAGTCCTGTTGGAAAATGAAATCTGCATTGGCACAAGGAATGCGACAGCTGAAACCCATGTCTTGTATAAGTCTGTGCGTAGTGGTTCTTGAAGCACTGACTCCAGATTTTAGATTTTTCTAGTAACAAGCAGCAGTGCATTGTGACATATATGTCACATTATAGCTTTACAGATACAGTCCTCTCTTTGTGACCCCCCCCCCCCCCACACACACACACACACACACACACACATACACATTTTTGAGTGAATTTTGTTTGCAGGCTCTCCAGGGTGCGGTTATCCCTATTGCTTGTACACTTTTTTCTATCACATCTTTTCCTTCCCTTTGCCTCTCTATTAATGTGCGTGGACACAGAGCTCTGTGAACAGCCAGCCTCTTTTGCAATGACCTTTTGTGTCTTGCCCTCCTTGTGCAAGGTGTCAATGGTCGTCTTTTGGACAACTATCAGGTCAGCAGTCTTCCCCATGATTGTGTAGCCTACAGAACTAGACTGAGAGACCATTTAAAGGCCTTTGCAGGTGTTTTGAGTTAATTAGCTGATTAGAGTGTGGCACCAGGTGTCTTCAATATTAAAACATTTCACAATATTTTAATTTTCTGAGAAACTGAATATGGGATTTGCCTTAGTGGTCAGTTATAATCATCTAAATGAAAAGAAATAAACATTTGAAATATATCAGTCTGGGTGTAATGATTTAATATAATATACAAGTTTCACTTTTTGAATGGAATTAGTGAAATAAATCAACTTTTTGATGATATTCTAATTATATGAGCTGCACCTGTATGTTTCAGTTTGATCTGTTTTATGTTGTTAAATTAAATTTCTAATGGTTAAATAAAATTATAGTAAATTATTTTAGAAAATAAATAAATAACAATAATAATGATAATAATAGTTTGTAATGTACATTATTGTTTAAAAAATTGGGCTCAGTAACGTGACAGCAACTACATTTTACAATTTCAAATATTTAATCAAAGAATCCTGAAAAAAAGTATCACGGTTTTCACAAAAATATGAAGCAGCACCACTGGTTTCAGAATTAATTATAATAAAAATAATAATAAGAAGAAGCAATTATTCTGAGCAAATGAGCATGAATGATTTCTGATAGAGCATGTGACATTAAAGACTGGAGTAATGATGCTGAAAGATTTTAAAATATATTAATATGTAAAACAGTTATTTTAAATTCTAATACTATTTCACAATATTACTGTTTTTACTGTGTTTTTTTATTCGGCCTTAGTGGGCATAAGAGACTTCTTTCAACAATAAAACTTTTAAACACTTGTGTATCCAACTAGTAGCTTAAACTAGAGTATCCTGCAGCTGGAGACTGATGTCGTGAAGCCCTACTGAAGGCAAGTCCACAAAAATCCTGGACATTGAAAGACATCAGTCATGTTTTGGCAACAAACATCAAAGATTCGTTCAAACACTGATTCGTGATCAACTGAGGATCACACAGTTTCCTGTAAAGTAAAGGACAATAATGAGGTATGCTCACATGGCATGAAGCATGTGCATGTGATATTGTCACAGGGCAACTTTTACATCACTTCTAAGCAGCCCGTTGCAAGATCCAGAGGAGGACACATGATTCAGAGATATGTCATCCCTTCTGATCAGAGGAGCAACAAAACATTCATAAGCATTCGTGGCAGTTTCTCAAACCAAATTCAACAGTCTATGAATCACCGTACTTTGGTATTTGAGTCATAAAATGCATAGCACAATTGAAAGATTTCTCAACAGGAGCACGTTCACACCTGCTGAGGTGAGATGAGATGTACCTCACAGCCAGTATTAATTAGTGAGAAAGACTGTTTATTACCTGGCATGCCTTCACACGCTTGTCTCATGTTCATGTACAGTTCACGTCCCCAGCATCTCTCTTTCTCTCTCTCTCTCTCTCATCTCCCCCCTCCTTTTTAGAGACACGAATATGTTTGTTGAAATGCTTCTCTGCACAAAAGCCCTAAGTGCGTCATTGCTGGTTGACAGTCCTTTGTCCCTAAGGAGAAAAGAGAGGGAGAGAGACACGAGTGATACAGAGAGTAAAGGGGGGGGTTTCGAAAATTAGGGTAAAAGCTAAAGAGGATTTAGAAACACGAAAAATAGAGAGGAAAACAGAGAAAGAGAACAAGTGGAGAATGGAGTGACCGTAGAGAGAGGATCAAAGATTTGGTCACATTATGGTACTAGTACCTCACAAAATCAGAATCAAATACGTAGAACTCTTTTAATAAAATCATTAACTTTAACTCTGATTGGACGAAGCACGTTCAATTCAGATGAACCCACAAGTGACATACTTTCTATATGAAAGACCCAATGATATCACTTATTTCCTGTGTTGATGTGTTTCATATTAAAACAAGCTAGGTATTTATTAGTCATTCAATCATTTTACTTAATCAAATAATTATTGTTATTATTATTATTATTAATAAAATGAATAACATTTCATCTGAATAACATTAGTTCACAGTTAATTATTTATTTAGTTAATTATTAATAAATCATTATTTTTTAATGAATAACTATGAAGCCTAATTGAAATCAAAGAATACATTAATTCACATTATTAATAATGAAAATATATTTTTACAAAATAATTAATTAGTTATTTAATTATTTAATTGAACTTGATTTCCATTCAAATTTATTTTGATTTATTTATTTTTTATTTTAAAGCGAACTGACCTAATTAAAGAAAATAAAATTGTAAAAAAAAAATATATATATATATATATTTTTATTGTTGTTGTTGTTTTTGTTGTTGTTAATCAAATCCATAATAAAAGTAATATATTTATGAGATTTATTTATTTAAATTTATAATATATTTTAATAAGTTAATTATATGGCCATAAATAAAATGTATAAAGAATTATGAACAAATTATTATTATTATTTCTGTGAGGACAGATTTTTTGGCAGACAAATACACATAGACACGAACACACAGCGCCGTCATTATTGTAAACAGCACAGAATGACTGACCGAGAGGCAGACACAGAGAGAATGTGGGTGTGTGTATGCTATTTCTATGAAATGAATGAACTGAATATGCAGGCCACTGGGTTTTGATTAAATGAGTAGGAGGTAAACAGCAAAATAAATATGTCAGAGTAGACGGGGTGTCTCTCAGAGGCCCAGTGAGTCAACAGAAAGACGTATGAGAGGAGAGAAATGAGGTAGATGGCATATGAGCAAAGAATATGTAATAACAGAAGATGTCACATATTACACACTGTGTGTGAGACAGAGAAAGTATGAAAAATCCAAAGCTCTCCCACCTGGAAAGCATATCATGCGCACACATACACAAACACATGCACACACACACGGAGCAAAACCAGCCTTCCAGCAAGGTTAAATAAGAAGACAGCTGCTGCTGACAGTGCCACAGGTGTCCAGTTTTGTGAAATAGCTTCTGCTTACTAAAAAGCAAAAGGTCTGTCTAGCTTTCTCGCACACACACACAGACACATCTGTTACTTTGTTTCATCTTATACTTTATTTTCATTATGCTCATATTTAATTTCATAATTTAAACACTCTTATCTGGTTGGCCAAGCTGCATATTCAATCCAACAGCCTTCTTGCTTCTGTAAAATCATGCCTGCACCCTAAAGTAATTCAAGGGATCTGTTACCACAACTTAAATAAATGCAGGGTTGCAAGTTACAAATTCTAATTTGTTGTTTTATTTAAACCTTTCAAGTTGTAAACATTATTTTGTTGAGTTCTGTTGATATAATAATGTTGATCATTATCAACTTAATATCATCTGTCATTTCAACTCAAATTAACATCTGAGATGCATTAATTGGCTGACGTTAACTAAACATTAATTGGCTAAAATTAATGAACTTAATTCATTAAGTAACTTAATGAAATGTCTTGATAACATACTTTGCACGGATTGGATAAGGAGAATAAATGTTGAAATTAAGCATTCATTTATAGTTTTATAGTTTTTGCGGTTAGAAGATAAATACAGTGACTCTATAAGCGACGACTGCACTAATGCCAGTGACAAGTAATATTTTACTTGTTCATTAAATATGCATTCAATAAGTTGTTAGCACATTCTATGATAGCTGTTCATCTGAATTGAATTAAAGATTAATTGGTTCCAGGGCTACAACTCCGGAAGTTGGAACAACTTAATTTTTTTTTTGAGTAATCAACTTAAGGCACAAGTAATTTGTGTTTATGCTACAAGTTATTAAGTTCCTCTAACTCAATGTAGCTTGTTGGTTGAATGTAAATTCCCTCAAGCTTGTCATAATTTTTTTTTAAAAAAAATACAAATTTACAAACTGTTGCTTTAATTTGTATTTAATTTAATAAATTATCAATAAACTCTGAATTAATAATTATTTTCAAAGTTAATAAACCTAATTGAAATTTATTATTCATTATTGCTGTTATTTATTGAAATGTACAATTATTTCAGTTATTTATTCATGTGTATATGTATGCATTGATTAATTAATTTATTTAATCAATTATTGTTATTATTATTATTATCATTATTGCTGTTGTTGCTTTTGTTATAAATCAGAACAAAAATAAAGATAGTAAAATAATTATTTCAGATTTCAGATTATTATAATTGCTATTTTACCTTAATTTGCTTTGCATACTATATTTGTGTCTTTTATTCTTATATTTATTGCAATATAAATGTGAAATAAACTGCTTGGAAAGAGTATGGCCTTAAAGTGATTATGTCTGAGGATTAAGTTTATTGTTAGAGGAAGATCTCTCATGACATCTCTGCCCTCTGCCCTTCATCTTCTTATGTTTCCTCTTCTATCTGGTACTTTACTTCTTTCACCCTCCCTCTGCCTCCATGTGTGCTGTTTGTTTTGTCTTCAGGTAAACTTTAATCTGTGTACACTGCTGGAGAGTTCCCTGTACGTTAAGGTGGAGGGCTTTTTTCTGTGGCCGCTCTTGCCAAATGCACGTGCAGAGTTGGATTTACCTCACTTAGTCTAATAGGCTTACATAATCCCTCCAGAACGCTCTCTCTTGCCCTGGTGATCTGACGCACCTTTCTCCTTCCTTCCATATCCGTCTGACAGTATGTACCATTCTTTCCATGTGTTTTTTTTTTTTTTTTTCATTTAGTAATCCCTGTCCACTGTCCTCAGGATGTTGAGTCTCTTGACATGTTTCCCTGTCCTGAGTTTGTCATCATCTTTGCGCTTGTATGGGGCGCTGAATTTCCTAAAATCTTATTCACTGACTGCTTACAAACCAGTTGCTAAATGATATTTGAGTACATTTTCAGTTGATCATGCCAGCAGTTATTCGTATAAATAATGAGGAAAGTGTTATATAGTGGGCAAATGTAACGAATGTATTGAGCTAAATTGTAATCAGCATATCGGCCTATTATGTGAATGCAAATCATTCTATGTCCCCTTTATTTTGATTTTGTATCTGCACAGGAAAGAGTAAGCATGTGCAGCATATGTGAATGGAGTCAAATGTGATGGTTAAAAGAGCAGCTCAGCAGGGATTAGAGGATGTATGTGTTTGTTTGTGGGTTGAGGGAGGGGATGCTGGGTGAGAGACACCTGTTGTGCTGTCTTTCCCATGTGAAGGTAGATAAACACACACACACACACACACACACACACACACACACACACACACACACACACACACACATTCTATCCTCCTACACTAACCCTAAACCTACCCATCACAGAAAACTTTATGTATTTTTAATCCATTTTAATTACAAGGACTCAGAAATGTCCTCATAAACCACATTTTTTCGTTGTGATACCAGTGTAATACCCATGTCATTATATACTCTAAATACTATAAAATGCTGGGTTATTTCAACCTATGTTTTGGTCAAATATGGATAAACCCAACAGCGGCATTAAAAAAAAAAAAAAAAAAAAAAAAAAAAATTAAGCTAATGGTTGAGTTTTTAGAGTATACAAATTTGTGTCCTCATAAACACACACACACACACACGCACATGTTGGGTTTTCATGATTTATGGGGACTTAATATATACATAAATGAACTTTATGTATATTTTCTGAGGGCTGTTATATACAATGACTTACATATTTTTTTGTATAGTTTGGTGCCTTCACTCCATGTCATTTTCATTTTCATTTCATTTTTCATCATTTAGTAGACGCTTTTATCCAAAGCGACTTACAAGGGGAGCAATTAGGGGTCAGGTGCCTTGCTCAAGGGCACTTTAGTCATGGTATCGAAGGTGGAGAGAGTGCTGTTCATTCACAATCCCCACTTTCAATTCCTGCCAGCGTGGGAATCGAACCTGCAACCTTCTGATTACAAGTTACTATGTGACAGCTTGGATGCTGTTCACATCCTCAAACTTGGAATTATGCGATGGCCAAACTACTAATGAATTGTGCAACTTGTCTAATCAATATTTGTCTAATTAATAGTTATTATGTACATTACAAATACATTATTTAGCTTATTAGCAGGACATTAGACATTCGTTATCCAACTTTGTGCAAACTAAATTGTATTACCTATGTTTATTTTCAGATTACTCTTGCATTATTGCATTATATAAGACACTAACAATAGTTAATAATAGGGAATATTAAACAGAAATATGACATAACTACTTATTTACATTTTACTGCTGAAGCCACCAACATTTTGACTTTGATTTTTTTTTTTCTTTGAAGTTGGAGCTCTCTGAAAATTCAGAGTTCTGTGAGTTCTGGCTCTTTACAAATGTGAATCACAGTAATTCCCACATGGCATGAACTCACCTTTTATCTCTGTCAGCTGTCTTTGACGTCACCGCTTTTAGGATTTAGGACTGTGTGTGATCTCCAGGTTCTATCAGAAAGTACAGAAAAGAAAAAACTGCTAGAGCTTAGTGCCAAAGATGGCAGCATCCAAACCTGATACTCCTGCGGGAATGCTAATGCTAACAGATAATTCACTTTAGGTACTACAGACCTTCTCGGTCTAACCCCATGTTTAATATGACTCACTAGCATCCCCTGACACGATTATCAATTGCTTTTCATAATTAACAGGTGGGACCAGATATATCAAGCACAACTATTTAATTTACCAGTAACTTTAATGTTGTATGCCAAACACTGCTAATATCTTAATGTAATGGCATCGAGACTATGTCTAATTTATTCCCGTATGCTTAGGGGAGCTCTGGAAAAATGTCATGCTGGGAAATGTCACTTTAGAGGAAAAGGACTGTTGAGAAAGAACAGCAGAGCGTTAATCAGGAAGTCTCGATCACTCCTGAGGGTTTCATTTACAGGAAGTAGGAGGAGCGTCACAGGAAGGAGGAAATGGAAAGCATGGTAGCGTTTGCGTCACAGAGAGAAGTGGACTAGTGGAGGGAACACGGGAAACACGGTGGAAACCGCATCTTACTCGGTTAACATAACGGCACTACGGCAGTGGACTTTCTAACATTTTCCATGTTTAGGCGCAGGAATTTTTTAAATGGTTTACCGTCCACACACAAACACAAACACACCAAACACAAAGTAGCACAGCCACCCTGGGAACTACAGAAGTCAGTAGTACTGCTAAACCCCAAACAGGAAATGAAGCGTTTCAGCTCTTGTGCAAAATAGAAAGCATAGTTATGTGAAAGAAAGAGTGCATACATTTACTTGAAGTAAAACAGCATTGAGACCAGCCATGCATCAGGATTAGCTCGACATCCATGAGTTCAAAAGACGGATGCAGTTAAAACAGTACTTGGCTCCCATTGAGGGGTATAAGTCTGCATTTAATACAAGTGATATATTTAAAAAATACTTCTTCTCGTTCAGAACTGTATAACTCTCATTCCTGAACTGCCCCTTCCCACAATCCTTTGTTCCTTTTACAAGAAAGAGCCAGGTCCCCTGCCAAAGAAATAAATCCTGTGAGAGATTCTCTCCCCCTCATTCCCGCTCATCATGCTGAGCTCGGAGATAATCTAGAGTCAGCAGAGATTTAATGCTGTCACTAAGATATTAATATTGAGATAATTAATGGATCTTATTCTGGATTGTCACTACAATTAACAAGGTTCAGAGGCACATTTCTAGAATATCTGATTCTATATTTCTTTTAGTCAAGTTTTTTAGGGGTGACTGATCCTGAAGTATCAATATCCTCACATTAAAAAACAAAGATCAGACCTAAGTCTGTCCTAAGTAAATTAATTAATTGAAATGAAATGTTAAAAATGATCATGCAATTAAAAAAAAGAAAACAAATATAATTAAAACTTAATAGATGCATCAGCAGACACCCCTAAATGGATACGGTGATGGGAAAACAATGAGATTAAATTATATTTAAATGCTTTTGTATTCTGTCACAAAAACTTTTGCATTCCCTCAGTAAACTCATTCACTCAATAAACTCAAATTCACTTGCACAAGATTTGTGTTTTTTTTTCATGAAACTTTGCATTTTCTCATAAACCTTTTGCATTTTCTTGCAAACGCAGTTTGATCTTAATGGGGTTCATTTCATGTCCCATTTATATGGGCCGAGCTGCTTGTATGTGTAAATGGAATTTGGCAGGTCTCAGTCAGGCCTTGGCCAACTGCTCTGAGATCCCGTTAGGAATAGAGTGGTCAAGTTGATTGAGGTCAGATCTCTCTCTCTCTCTCTCTCTCTCTCTCTCTCCAGAAATGGATTTTAAGTAAGCTTATGCTCTTTCTTAATGTCCCAGTTCTAGCACGCAACCAGCAGTTTTGGTGTTGAAACTTCATGTTCTGTATGACAGCATGGCTGATGTCTATTTTACTGGTAGCTCTGCTCTAAGGAGTGTGGCTGTCCTGGAGTGTGAGTTGGACTGGCTATTAAAAGAATAAGAAAAAAAAAAGATTATTAAACTCTCTTTCTATACTACCTTTCCCTCGATCCTGAGTAGTCTCTTCAGTTCCTGCCACTGAAAAACATCCCCGCACCATGATGCTGCCACCACCATGCTTCACTGTAGGGATGGTATTGGCCAGGTGATGAGGGGTGTCTGGTTTCCTCCAGACGTGACGCTTGCTATTCAGCTATTTCATCAGGCCAGAGAGTTTTGTTTCTCAAGGTCTGAGAGTCTCCAGACAGGCTGTCATGTGCCTTTTACTGAGGACTGGCTTCTGTCTGGCCACTCTTCAGTACAGGTCTGATTGGTGGAGTACAGCAGAGATGCTTGTTCTTCTGGAAGGTTGTCCTCTCTCCACAGAGAAACGCTGGAGTGCTGTCAGAGTGACCATCGGGTTCTTGGTCTCCTCCCTGACTAAGGCCCTTCTCCCCGATCACTCCGTTTGGCCAGACAGTCTGCTCTCGGAAGAGTCCTGGTGGTTCTAAACTTCTTCCATTTATGGATGATGGAGGACACTGTGCTCATTGGGACCTTCAATGCTGCAGAAGTTTTTCTGTACCTTTCCCCAGATTTGTGCCTCGATGCAGTCCTGTCTTAGAGCTCTACAGACAATTCCTTGGACTTCATGGCTTGGTTTGTGCTCTGACATGCACTGTTAACTGTGGTAAATTATATAGACAGGTCTGTGCCTTTCCAAATCATGTCCAATCAACAGAATTTTCCACAGCTGGACTCGAATCAAGTTTTAGAAAAATCTCGAGGATGATCAGTGGAAACAGGATGCAGTTGAGCTCAATTTTGAGAGTCATGGCAAAGGCTGTGAATCCTTATGTACATGTGATTTTTTTCATTTTGTAATGAAATTTGTTAATGAATTTGGAAATGTCCAGAATGTGTCTGTGAAGTTTCAGCTCAATACCCCACATATCATTTATTATAGCTTGTAAAATTTGCCTCTATCTGGGTGTGTCTGTCCCTTTAAACGCAAATGAGCTGCGTTCCAGAAGAGGGCGGAGCTTTAACAGCTCGCGATTCAGTTGCTCAACAACAACAATAAAGCTGGAGAAACTCACGCAGCCAAAATGACGATTGTCAGTAATGGTGTCCAGCCTTACATTGTTCAAACCACAGTCAGACAACTGATGCGTCGTTCATGAATGATTAGTTCATTTTGAATGAATCTTTAAAATGACTTTAATATGATGTTGTCCCAGAGAGTGATTCTTTCAGTTTGCATTGACAGAGCATGCACAAAATCCCATAGGTTCTGTACAGGAAACAGAAATAATTAGCCTCGTTCATTTCTCTAGTCTTTGGGTTCGAGTCATTCGTTCCAGTCCTAGCCCCTAGGCAATGCTCTGCAGTCCGTCCTGCAAGCAGAACAGATTAGTTCACTTCTCGAGTCTTCGAGTTCGAGTCATTCGTTTTCATGTGACATGACAGCCGTATTGGATACATGAATTAGTTATTCACAACCTTCCTTACAAACAAGTGTGTAGTTTATTTATCTATTTTAGTTTTGATTTTCCTATAAAGACTGGACATATTGGTCTAATATTTGAAGAAAAAGATTGGTCAGAAGGGACGTGGTGGCATATCATAAATGTTTACTGCACATATCTTTTGATTATGATAATTCTTAAATATAATACAACATACAGACAATAGGAATGTAATGCTGTATTTGTCGGGAGACATCGAGCAGGGAGTTGGTCACATGACATGCAGGTTTGCTTTGCATCTCTATTACAGCCCAGATCAGACACTGACGATGGGACTCAAGAGATGTACTGATCATTTCTGTGTCTGCATTCACCCTATATGGCAGAGACGGGGTGAACGAATGACTTAAACCCAAAGACTCGAGAGGCGAACTAATCACTTCTGTTTCCAGTGCTCCAAGCTTTCCACATGGGGCTGTCACAGTCCACTGACGATGGAACTAACGACTCAAACCTGCAGACACGAGAGGTGAACTAATCTTTCTAGGGAACAGGCGTGATAAATGTGAGGTGACAATAGAAAGAACGACTCGATTCGGGAGGTGAGGTGAACTGTCAGACTGCATAGCCTGAAGACCCTGCTAAGCAAGTACTTAATTTCTTACTCATAATTTGGCCTTCATGGCTGCATTAGCCTATAGTTTATTTTTTATTGCAAATGTGATGAACATTTGCGTTAGTAGTATGTGTTGGGAGATTTAACATGGGACATTTTAATTTGAATTGAAAAAAGATTAGTTCATTTTGCTGAACGAGATTCAAAGATCCGAGTCAGTCAAATGATCCGAAATTCCCGCTACTAAGTCGGACTCTGATGGAGAGACTCAGGCAGAAGTTACAACTTTTAGAATGCAACTGGATTTTTTCTGAACGGTTAGTGGATAAATTGATGTAGTTGCTGTGGAGTTGTGTTGAATTGATCCTTGTTTGTGAAGCAGTTTAGTGTAAAATGACGGCATGCTAACAACACTGTTACAACAACTCTTCCTCTTCTCTAAAGCAGCCGAACTTGACCTCGCCCCCTTTGTTGTGTGTGCATGGAGCAGGGTTTATGTAAATTTTAGGGTTTGTGATGCAACCAACCCAGGAAGAAGCTTGTTGTAGTCCCTACCCACCATTTGTTTACAGTCGTTAAAAAGTGATTTCTTTAAAAGAAAATATCTCCCTTTGCATTGAACTTTGAATGTCGGAACTTTGCAGATGTTGTTTATGCTCAAACAGCAACATTACACACTAACTAAAGTTAATACAAGACAATACAAACGTTTTCAGAATGAAAGCAAAATCGGTAAAATTTAATTTTTCCTCCCATTTCAGAATTTTTTTTTTAAACCACCATGCCCACTTAGGGGCTCCATAGATAATGGGATTTATAGATTGAAAAGAAAATAAGTGGTATTGCCCCTAGTATTTTTGTGTAATGACCATAATTGACTTCTAACTCAATTTCCTCTTACAGAACATCCAGAATAATCTCAAGTCAAATCAATACTGATATAAATCAATATTGACCAAATGTAAATCAATCAAGGTCCATTTTTTGACCCACGTCTGGGTTCGTTTTGTTTTGTTTAAATTTTGATTTTGTGGAGACATTTTTTTTTTTGGTCTCCATGAGGAAACAAGCTTATAAATCATACAAAATAATTTTTTTTTGAAAATCTAAAATAGCAGAACATTTTCTGTGATGGGTAGGTTTAGGGGTAGGGGTAGCGTAGGGGGACAGAATGTACAGTTTGTACAGTATAAAAACCATTACGCCTATGGAATGTCCCCATAAAAAATGAAAACACAACGTGTGTGTGTGTGCGTTGTAAAATGGCTGATTTGACAGAGCAATACTGACATTTGGCTGGTAAACTGAGGGTGAACATCAGCACAATGCTGTCTGTCTCATCCTTCCTTTCTAACACATCATTTTCTGCCTCTGTCAGGGCGATCTGTCCGTCCTCACATCTGTCTCTCTGCTTTTATCCACCACTCTGTCTTACCAACATCATTCTCTCACTCTCTCTCAATAATTGAGCATTTACCCTCCGGCTTATGACCCAGAGTTGTTGGCCGGCGGTCACCTGCCGTCATCTGTCGCCATGAACAATCTCCATTCACACAGTGAAAACGAGCCGGCGACACCAGGCAACCAGAGGAGTGTGCGAGACGTCACTGGAAGAGACTGAAAGCACAGTGACGCGGAAAGAGCGGGATTGGGTTACCTGGGCAGGGTGACCTTCCAGTCTAAACAACCAGAGTGAAATGAAGAGCTGTAGGGGAGAGGGGTGTCAGGTTAGATGAATCTCCAATGTGTTTTCTAAGCATTTTTTCTGTCGTTCTGTGTCAGTATGTCTCACTGTATGTCACTGTCTGTGAGAAAAAACAAACGCATAAAAAGTCCTCATTTAACAGCTCTGCAACACTCTCTTTTTCTTGTAACTAGGCTTTCTCTGCCTACACAAGGTGAACTCCCACACCCACAGCTGAAAGTGTCAGTTTGAGGGTGGGTGATATTTAAGTTGATTATCAGTGCGTGCACTCGAAAAAGTTACGTGACGGTCCCCGTTTGGATGAAATTTAAAAGGGCAGAGGTCAGGACTACAAACAAACAAAATACACATTTCAAATCACATGCTATTTATTTTTTAATAAACCAATAACGTTAATATTAATATTATATGTTAACGCAATTCAGTTTATATCTCGCAATTCTAACTTATTTCTCGCATATTCCGAGCTTACAGTATAACACAATTCTGAAAATTTCTCTTAAAATTGCAAGTTTATATCTTGCAACTGCGCGATCTCACAATTCGGACTTTTTGTCCCTCAGTTTACATCTTGCAATTCTTTTTCTTTTTCATTTTCTTCAGAGTTGCAAGCAAAAAATTCAGAATAGTGAGAAAAGGTCACAATTTCCTTTTTTGGCTTCCATAGATTACAAAAGTCTGATTTTATTCATACTAAAACCACTTGGTCCATACACACTGTGTTCTCTTATTATCATTGTTATCTGTCCTCTTCTTATTTCATTACCAGTTTCATTCTGTACCTCACAGAGCTCTTGTTTTCTTGCCTTTCTCTCCTCTGAGTCGTCTGTTCAGATCAGATGGTGAGATGTGGTGTGATGTCAGCAGAGTGCGTCAGTCACAAGATGCATGTGCTCAGTCTCACTCTCAGGCAATGAAGGAGGTTCGGTACACACTACTCAAAGTGATCAGATCAACACAGTCTATGCTCACAGAGTCCGTGTTTACCATTCACAACCATGTTCACTAACAAGCATGACATCCAAATAATCAGACAATTTACAGCCCATAAAAAAATCAAAATACAATTTTTTGTAATATATCAGTATACAATAAATGGCTCAAAAGTATATTGCTCAGATAAAATGTATTTGCAAAAATATGTTTCTGCTGTTTAAGTGTCATGTAAAGTCTGATGAACAAGATAGACATTGAATAACAAAGTAAAATAATCATTTATTAAAGTAAATGCAGGTAATCCAACTAAAAGTGAAAGCAAACAAAATAATGTGCAAGCACTAACAATACCAGGCAAGAAATGAAAGAAAATGAGGAACTTAAATACATATGGTGATGAACTAAATACAGAGAGGTGTGCTTGTCAATGAACGTCCATGACTGAGTCCGAAATTGCCCCCATCCCCTTAAATAGGGAACTATTTGAGGGAACAGCCATTTGTAGTGGTGATCAAAAGTATAGAGGATGTTATTAAGTGCACTCATTCAATCCCATAATGCACCGCAATAACGAGTATACAACTGATGTACGCTCATTGACTAGGGAATACCCATAATGCAGCCGCGCGTCTGACTACTGATGGCGGCAACAGTTTTTCAAACTACAGGCCCTATATCATACAGATATAAATTCCTTTTAATTGACTATTCATTTTTTTTTTTTTATTGTGTTTTCTACATACTTCCATGGAAGAGGTCAAGACAAATCTTTTCAATAGAGCTCCGGATGTCACGTGACGCATTCTGTTTACACCACCATGCTGGCAGGCAGGGACAGCCGGGAGTGAAAATGAAATGAATGGCACCAGCATGAGTTTCAAGGCAACAGAGTTCACTGCGCACTTTAATAAAAACATAGACCTGTGCATAGCAAAACTTATTAGATTAAACATAACAGATCCCTGTAATGCTTCTAACGTGTATTGATAAAGGAACGGATAGCTTTCCTATCCTGATATCTACAGCTACCTCATCCCGTCCTACCCCGGAGAATCTTTAAAAGCCTGGAGGGGTAAATGGACGCAATCTAATTTTGTGATGAATATTCAACTTTGTAGTCTTCTGGCTAAAACTTGCTTTGTCGTCTTTGGAAGGGTAAGCCAGATATTGTAAGGTAACGTAAATCGAACCTAACTGTCCTTGTTTGTATGTAATTGTAACACAGTTCTTAAGTACGGGAAGAAGGAAATGGGAACTGGCCAACGTTAAACATAACTTTAATCAAATAAATAAATAAACAAACAACAAAACGAAAGTAAAATGACAACACAACAAATATAAACAAATGTACTAAAACACAACATAAATTCCAGGCCTGGTCCTCTCTCATCCTTCACTGTCTTCGCTCCTCTTTTATGCTTCCGGAGCTCCTCCGTGAGAGACACGAGACCGGTGCAGCGCACAGCTGACGCTCATTATTACTCGCGCCACCGGCCTTGCGCCGTTCCCTCACGGCTCTTACCCGCCTCATCACAGTAATGTAGCCAGCATAGCGATATCATTGAGTACAGCAGACATCATAAATGTCATAAAATCTTAACCAGTTTAATCCCAAATTTTTTCCAAACATGAAAATATCCAAATGAGGTGTCATTAGTTGCCCCTTGATATAATCGATAATTATTTTTGGAGATTTTTATTTAAAAGTGCATGAAAAATTGTGTTTTATAATGTGTATACTGAAAATTCTTAAATAGCCTATATCACCATAGTTATTTTACACATTTTAAAAACTCTTTCATGTCATTTTAGGGTTACTATTAAACATAAAAATCCTTCTACAACAATTATAAGAATACTGAGATAATAGACAAAACAAATATTAATAAAAATACAACCATCTGTTGTTTTGTTGCATATTTGGTTAGCACGTTTTTTATTGCAGTGAACCATTTCATTCGTCTATCGGGATCCTTAGAAATGTGATAAAATGATTTCCCCTTTGCTTTCCCCTGCCTGTTTTGGCATCCTGGCGCACAACAGCTGTCCACCATGCTGAAATTGTAAGGTTTGTAAGGTCTAAACAGTCTGGTTTTCAATTATTGTTCAACCACTATCGCTATGTTACCATAACCACTAACCACTATGGCTATACCAATGCTATAGCCGATCTAGAGCTCTCCAGATAGCCTGCCAAAATGGCGGAGTTTAGATTGTGTGACGTTAATATGCTACTACTGGAACTGCCAGTTTGCTACATTTCAAATGATTATTAAACAGATTCACTCACTTGTTTTCATTCACTCCTTCTGGTGGAGTAATGTAGGGAATAGTGAATGAGGGTATGGGGGCAATTTCGAACACAGGTCATGACAACTAATGAATGGCAGGACACTAGAGCAAAGGAAACAAGTAACTGAAAAAAAGACAAACGAAGAGTCGATGAATGTCCCCCAATAAACTATACAGAGTATAACTGTGACATTACTTATATTTTTACGTTCATACTAATTTATTATTATTATATATTTATATTTATTAAATAATATATTTATTATTTATTAATATAATATATTTATTATATAAAATTTTTGTTCCCATTCAGTCGGTCACTTCGACGTACGTCGGATGACCGACGAATAGGAATCTCGCTAGAGAGGCCAATCTACTTCGAGTGTAACTAAAACGAGCCAATGCATATTGGCATGCAATCATATGCATCAGCTGCTCACCAATCCTCGCAGCGCGGGTATATAATGAGCAGCAGGTGCGTTGCATCTTTAGCTTTTATTCGCTTCGGAGCCGAACCTGTATGGTGTCTACGAGCGAGTGTGACGAAAGACGAAGAATCTTTTGGTGGATTGCTCTTCGTGAGAGTGCAGGCGGACAGCGCAGCAGCGGGGCCGTTCTCTTGTTTTGTCTTCTCCTGTTGTTCTGTTTTATGTGAGCAAATGAAGCTGTTCTCAGCTGTAAAAGCCGTTCTTATGGCTGGTAACGGTGCGCTATTATAGAGCGCTTAAAAGCTGTTATCACAGCTGGTAAGAGCGTTTCAAGAGTGAGTGCACACGACAGGCTGCACTTTTTCCCTGTCTGTGTTGCCGCGGTTATCCCCTGCGTGCTTCGGCACTCGAAAGAGTTAATTCCTAAAAGAGCTCACTACGCGCGAGTAGTTTCGCGTCTTTTCGAAGATGTGTACTACTTGCGTGTTTCTGGATGCGGTCGTTACCTGGCGCCTCGGGATGGTCACGAGCGCTGTATCGCGTGCTTGGGCTTAAGGCGCGCTGAGGCAGCGTTTTTGTGGATGAGTCATGCACCCATTGCGGGAAGATGACCATCGCGGAGTTGCGATCTAGACTCCGCCTCCTGCAAGGGGGGCGGGGTTGCGATCTAGACTCTGCCTCCTGCAAGGGGGCGGAGTCCCAGTGCCGCTGCTTCGTTCCAGTCCTCCTGAAAATGGAGGGCTGTTTCGGGCGGTGGCACTGGTGATTTGAGGGATTACAGTGAGCGCTGCTTCCCTCGG